>CM064547.1:30620805-30698884 GCA_032716605.1 Paralithodes platypus
ACTCGCCTTTAACCCAGGCCACCAGAAAAGCTTGCTCAGAGCTGCCTCCGTCTTACGTGCCCCCAGGTGCCCTGCCAAAGGCACATCATGAGCTAATCTCAATAAGCTCTCACGGCACACCCTCGGTACTACTAACTGGTCCACTAATCCTGACCCGCCATCCCACTTTTTCTTGGGATCCTGATGTCTCCAATACAAGATCCCCTCGGACAAGAAAAAATCACCAGGCTGCGCATCCCCATCGCTCTCCAGTTCGACAGCACCATTATCACACGCCCTGACTTCAGGATCTTCCAGCTGCAAGGAACATATATCAGCAGGTGCGAGATTATCCAAGTTCATCTTAAATAATTTATTTCCACCTCCAATGTCCCGCTGAGCCATCCTTTCCTCACGCTGCGCATAACGATGCTGTCGCAGAGTCTCTTCCTGCCCTGCACCTGCACTAGCGGTGACAGGCCCCGGGGCCTGTCCAGACTCTAACATAGGTGCCAATAATGAGTCACCAAGAAACACTGCCGGCTCAAAACTCTCCAATTGACCAACACTTCCCGTTTTCTTGTGACCTTTCCTCCGCGGTTTGATAGACTGAGGTGGTGGCTGCAAGGCTCCGGATGTCTGAGAACGGGTCACAACACACGCCATAGTTTGTACGCTACACTTCTCAACCCACTCCTGTTCCTCCCTACTAACGTCGGCCGCCTTCTCGGCAACGACCAAGGGTGAAACCTTAGAAGCAGGCACCGCAAAGTCGTTGCCGAGGAGGACGTCGACGCCCCCAACAGGCAAGTTCTCTACAATTCCTACATCCAGCTCCTTCGCCACACCACCCACCTCCAGCTCCATCCGCACCAGCGGGTAGGACTTCGTAGCATTGATCCCCTGAACTATCACCACCCGAGCAGCGTTAATCGGTCTACCAGTAAAGTTCTTTAACAAGGTCTGAGAAGCCCCCGTATCACGCAATAGCTTAACTCCTCGCCTTTCGCCAGCCCACCTCACAAAACCATGCCCTCTATGACCCCCAAAGACGTCGCGGACAGGGTTCGAGCCTTCCGGACTCTTGAACACAGGCTGTGTCCCAACCTCTGACGAACTACCCTTGGCAAACTCATAAGATATAGGCGACACCCCTATGCTGCGGGCCAATGACACAACCTTGTTTAGTGGCTTGTTCGGACAAGCATTTGCAAAGTGACCCTCCTTGTGACATGCAAAGCACTCTTTACTCTTTGGTTTCCCTTGGGAGTGGGAGGTACCATTAGACTTCTTATACGGGATGGTATTTGGTTTATGTTCAGTTTTATTGTCAGTGCTAGATGGTTTTGTGTGTTTATGTGTATCAAAATTCTTGGGAGGGGGAGGGGTACGATCCTTTGCACCCGACTCACTCCTAGCTGCTGCTCCGCACCCTCGAATTAATGACAGTCAGAGGTCAGCCATTTCTGCTGCCTCCTGGAGAGTTCTAGGATTTTTTTCCTTTATATTTAATGTTAAGTCCCCGCCTGTGCACTTGAAGAACTGCTCCAAGAGAACCAGCTCACTCAACTCCTCAAAAGTAGCTGCCCTCTCAGAACGCAGCCAAGTCGTAGTGCATCAGACAAGTCCCGGGCGTGTTCTAGGAAGGTACTATCCTTGGCCTTAGTAACACCCCGAAACTTCAAGCGGTAAGTTTCTGGTTGTAACTCATAGGCCCGTAGCACAGCCTTCTTTAGCTCATCATAAACTACACAGGACTCTAAAGGTAGTGCATCATACGCTTTTAGCCCCTTTCCTAGGAGTCTTGATGAAACTAATGCTGCCCACTTTTCCTGAGGCCACTGGTGTTCCTGACACTTCTTCTCAAATCGCATAAAAAACTCAGTCACACATAATTCATCGAACACAGGAACTAGTTTAAGCAGGTGCGACAATGATTGGTCCCGATGTCTGTTACCTCCCCCAATATTTCGCCCTGTTACCTCCTTTGAGATCTCTCCAGCTCCCTGTCAGCCCGATACCTAGTAGACTCTGCCTGCAGTTCAGCCTCTCGTATAGCTGTTCTCTCTGCAGCCTCAGCCTGCACACTAGCCTGTCTCTCGGCAGCCTCAACCTGAGCTCTAGCCTGTCTTTCGGTAGCCTCAACCTGAGCTCTAGCAACCTCAGCCTGCACACTAGCCTGTCTCTCGGCAGCCTCAACCTTGGCCATCTCAAGCCGAAACAACAAATCTGAAGTCAACCCTTGAGGAGGGGAAGATGCATTTAATGGGGAGGGTCCCTGTGATTGAATTCCACGCTGCCATTGACCATCAACTTGGGGTATGTACTAAATTCAGGCACCCTGACGTTTGATACGGGGGTAGAGTGGAGGGGGGGCTGGGGACCGGGGCCCCCAGTCGCCTCTCCACCCAGGTCTCTCCCTTCTAAACCCAATATCAAAGTCCTCAGCTGATCTTTCCTCATGCACTTAAACCCTGGTGACCCTGAAGACCTGCCACACACTTTAAGCCATACTTATTCAGCTTCAACACCCTGGCAGCAGTAAGGGGCACCTCTAAAAATCTTCTAGCACCCTCCTCGCTATCGACTAGCCACTCCACAGGTCTTTCTCCCTCCGAGCCTGTATCGTGACCTGACCCATCACTGTGTTCTGATATATTAGACATGTTTGTGTACTGCAGTAATTATCACGGTTATAGAATGTGCCTTATCTCCTATGCAAGTATGTATATACTAATGTTATTTAAAGTCTTTAATGTGTTATATTGGTTGCTCCAAAAAAAAAACTATGTCCACTGTATTCCTCTAATCATAAGGAATCTCAAAACAAATGACCACTATATTCCTCTGTTCAGTAAATCCTATGCAAGGTCGCCATTTGTTACGTCCTGGGATATATAAACACTGGGCTCTTTCTATTGGACTAGGTATGCGGCAACAAGCAACAACGGAAAACGCTAGATACAACCCTTATCTATAAACCCAGGCAACAAACCACCCTAAACCGTCAAGAGTCCTGCCTGGACAACAAGGTATCCTATGACTCGGTTACAGGGTGCACGCACTATAGACTGCTGATAGTCAAGCAGGCTATATAAAAGATCACACAATTAAGTTGACTTAAAGCTTCAAGGAAAAGATAGATAACGGAATTAAATTGCAGAAAACAATTTAATAACAAACTAGAAGAAAGTACATTTAACGTTACGTTAATTAATACAACTAATCACCCCTGCGTGAAAGAAGGTGAAAGCAAACAATCCTCAAAACATCGTACCGGTAGACAAGATGCGGGGTTCTAAACTGCATGCGGCTACTGTAGGATCTGATGCTTAGCAAAGAAAGTACGTTACGGATTTAGAGAACTCTCAATTCATAAGCAGGAATAAATACTAGTGATAGGACCTACAGTGTATAATGGCATAGGTATAATTAAATAAAGGCAGCAACTTGCAACATAACCACATACAGGTGTGCTTCTCACTCTTAGTCAGGCAAGCCTGCTCGGACAGAGTCTCTAAGCCACACCCTGACTCACAATGCTCACAAAAACGGTAAACTGTGGCACAATAACAAGCATACAGATATAATAAACCACTAGCTGTTAATCTGCCAGGCGGCAGAGGTCTAGCCGGAAGGATATACGCTTCGGATACCCGGGCTGAGCCACCTGCTCTAGCCTAGGGACATTCCCAGGTCTGTGTGCCAAATTACTCTAATTGAAAGGGTGCTCTCTTGAGAGACTCAGACTCTCTCCTGGCGAACCTAAAACAAAAGCAAGACGTGCTAGCGCAGTGCTGAGTGGACTAGGCAAGGGCCCTCACACAACACAACACTAGACACACACACAGACAAGAAAATGCCCCCAGACTCCCACGGGTATCCTAGTAAAGTCATGCGGGTCCACAGGACTCGCACCAGCAGACTTTACTTAAAGGATCTAACCGACAGAATCTCACTGACTCCCATATATTTTTTAATGATGTAAATATTCCCACTTCCCCTAGTATTGACATTCTCGGTGTAACATTAACTACTAACTTGAGCTGGACACATTATGTTAGAAGCATTGCTAAGAATGCCTCTAAAAAACTGGGACTCCTGTACAGAGTTCGAGAATTCTTCACTGACGAGCAGTTGGCCGTGATATATAAAAGTCATGTGCGTTCTCAGATGGATTACTATTCACCTCTGTGGGGTGGAAGTGGAGTGGTTGCATTGAGGCAGTTGGACAAAATTCAAAATAAAGCTATTAGATTAATCAATAACCCTGCAATCACACAGGACCTTCCTACATTATCCATACGAAGAAACGTTGCATCCCTTGCATTATTCTACAGATATTTTCACAGCAATTGTTCCGAGGAACTTGCTTCAATTGTGCCGCCTCTCCACATCTTTCCCCGTAGAACTAGGGCAGGTGAGGGCGCCCATGAATTTACACTTTCTCCTCAACAATGCAGAACTTCTGCTTATCAGAATTCATTTATCCCCAGAGCTACTACTCTTTGGAATTCACTTCCCTCGAATTGCTTTCCACAAACTTACAATCTACAAATGGTTAAATCCAGTTGTTACAAACATTTTATGAATGGAGGATGCCTTTAGGCACATGGACCTTTTTGTTTTATCTGTGTTTTTCCTTCCTCCGTTCATTGTCTCCTTAAAAAAAAAAAAAAATAAAAAAAAAAGCCTCCCCTCCGGTCTAGCCCCCGCTAACCTGACACAAGAACACACTAGCAAGCATGAAACCACCAAATATGAGACAACAAAAAAAGCTTCCTAGGTCTCATTAACAATTACGTCTCTGCATAAGGCCCAAAATCCTATCTAGTTATCTGAGAGCTCGTCGTTAATACAATAATAGATATAAGGTCTATCAAGGGGATGGGATAATAAAATAGATTGGTG
Source organism: Paralithodes platypus (assembly GCA_032716605.1). Lineage (NCBI taxonomy): Eukaryota > Metazoa > Arthropoda > Malacostraca > Decapoda > Lithodidae > Paralithodes > Paralithodes platypus. The sequence continues at coordinate 30,625,696 of CM064547.1, forward strand.
AAGTAGTGGAAGGAAGGTATACAAAGTAAGAGAGAAAGTTTCTAAGTGGGGTTGAGAGGGATAGATATCAAGGGGGTCCGAAGGGTACGACAGTGAGGTGAGCTCTGAGTCTTGAATCTGTCTGGACCCCACCCTAGGCATACAAAATACATCCCAGGCTTGGCAACACTCAACACAGTTGCCGGGTCAAAATCGTCTACCCCATGCGTGAGTCGAAACTAAGCCTAACGTTGCAATCGGATGCATATGGCAACGCTTCAGGCTCGTCCCAAGCTAGACTCTCCGCGCGAAGCAACGTCCCCCAGCCGGTCTCTCTCTCCCGCTCGTCTCCTCCCACTCTCACTAGACTTACATCTTATATATTATAATGAAACAATCAACTATCGAGAATAAAATATACTAAGATGCGTTGGTTAAGAATAAGGGCAGCTACAAGCTGTGAAATAACATAAGAATATCCCAGACATTAGTTACATTGTTGTAGGATATATATTAAGGAAAAGTCTGCGCCGGCTGCCACCAGCCGGTTTCTAAACGGCTGGGCAGCCGACGCGCTCGCACGCCCGCACATGGCTACTATGCAGAAGCGTCAGAGGTCACATACCACAGCCTTTAAGAGTCATAGAGGTGATAGTCTGCTACTATGCTGGGTTATAGTCTTCTTGTACGGTCGCATACCACAGCCTTTAAGAGTCATAGAGGTGATAGTCTGCTACTATGCTGGGTTATAGTCTTCTTGTACGGTCACATACCACAGCCTTTAAGAGTCATAGAGGTGTTAGTCTGCTACTATGCTGGGTTATAGTCTTCTTGTACGGTCACATACCACATCCTTTAAGAGTCATAGAGGCGATAGTCTGCTGCTATGCTGGGTTATAGTCTTCTTGTACGGTCGTATACCACACCCTTTAACCCACAGAACCCCAGGGACGCAAACAGTGCGTCGGCAATGTATGTAACGCTGAACCCCAGAACGCATATTTTGCATCAGGGTTTAATTACCCAGGTCCTATGGCACCTAGAGGGCTCAGATTTGTATGGAAACTGTGTAAGTATCCCACGCAACAATGCCGATGGTTGAAACTCTCAAAGTCCAACTGCGTGCGCGTGAGCGCGCAAAAACCTGTTTTTGCCTACCCATTTCCCCATGTCAATTCCGACTTTCGGGCGCACCGTAGGACCCCTTAACCTGACAAGCGCGATATAGACCTAGGTGCTAGGGTAGTTATTTGTGCATTTCTAGCCCTGGATTCTGACAGAATTCGTTATATTTACAATATAAAGCATTATTTGTTTTCAGTATGCTTTTATTTTACATATATGATGTATATATGAACCTTCAAGAGTGCTAAAATAAGTGGGAAAAGCATTTGGGTGGTGAAAAACGAAGATATTGGCCACCCGGTCATAATCTCAGGCGAGGGAGAGCCACAGGCAGCCCTCCCCTCTCGCTGTCTGGGAGTCAACTGAGACGAGCGGGGCGGTGTGTGCCGGTGTCTGGGTGTTGCATAACGATCTTTTATGCAACCCACTTGTGCTACATTATCGCGGGAGAGAAAAATAACCGATAAATGATGATAATAAGAGAATAAATAGGTGATAATTGAGGAGGGGGGGGAGGGGGGAATAAGGTGGGGAAGGAGGGGAGGGGGAGGGGTGAGAAACACATGGATGAGTACTAGAGGGGAATTATCTCACCTAGAGACAAAATCCTTTGTTTTGATAGGCCCTTTTTTTTTTGGAAGGCTTTTTTTATGGTCTTGCTTCCGTGAGGCCTATCGCGTTCCCTATAGGAAGCCTTCCGTGAGGCCTATCGCGCTTGCCGGGTTAATGACCTAGGGGATCGGTTTTTTGTGGGTTTTCCTTCATTTCTAACCCATTCCTGGTGTTTTCTGGAAGAAAACTTTTTTTCACAACCTGCTGGTCCTGGGTGGTACATTTATTATTAACTAGCTGGGGTTCAGTGGGTTAAGAGTCATAGAGGTGATAGTCTGCTACTATGCTGGGTTATAGTCTTCTTGTACGGTCGCATACCACACCCTTTAAGAATCATGGAGGCGATTCACTTCTAAGATGCCAGTCTCGAACTCGGCTGGTGAGCATCAGGCATCACAGGAGTGCCAGTCTCGAAACTGGCTTGTGATCATCAAGCCTCACAGGTTTACTTGACTAAACAGTGGGGACTATTCTGATATCCCTGTCTTGCCACCTGATATAGTGTTCAGTTTTGCTGCATCATCCTGTTTGCTGTTGTTGAGTGCGAGAAAGGCTTGCTCTATCTCTGCTGCTATGATGGTGATAGCAGACATCTCTGTATGGAGGAAGGTGGCGTGGAGGCTTTTCCGCGCAGTAAAGGTGCTCTGGGCCTCTGTTGTGCTGTTTGTTATGTCCTTCTGCATGGTTGCTGGGGTAGTGGTGATGTAGGCTATTTTCAATGTAGGCATAATAGTTTTATTTATTTTGTATGTATTTATTTTTGTATATAATTACAAATATTTACTGTTTTTCAAGCTTAAATATTCCTCCAATCCCCCCTTTGAGATATATTTGTACATTTTTTGGGAAGAAAATAGTCCTGGCCTTGTTCCTAATTTGTAGGTTCGCTATCGCTTACCAGGCAAAGATCGACACCTGAATGGCACGAAAAATCTTAAAATTTACAATGAAATAGGACGAATAGTCTTAAAACTGCCAAACTAATTGGACGAACGTCTTTAACCCGGGAACGGCGAGAACACTCTTAAGAGGTTTTGGTGGGCAAGGGCGAGGAACCTCTTAAGAGGTAAGGCCTAAAAAAAAAACTTTTAATAGGCCCCAGTAGCACTTAAAACAAGTGAAATGGTGATTAAGTGAGATCATTCCCCTCCATACCTTCTATCACTCCTCCACATCTGACAAAAGCCCCTCCTTCCCCCTTTCCCCCCCCCCTCTCCCCCTTCAATTATCACCTATTTTCCCTGTTATTCCCTTATTCATTGGTATATTTTTGTGTCAACATCTCCAAGCCGGTTCTATGGTGTGGTCATGTGACTAGCGAGTGTGTTGCATAAGGAAGAGTGTGGGTGAATGAGTCAGTCAGGCTTCAGGCCTTGCGAGGGGAGGGTCTGCCTCGCTCTGCTCCACAATTCATGAATGGACCAGCCAGCAATAATTCGCGATTTTGACCATCCAAACACTATTCCCACTTGTTTTATTGTTGTTACATGTTACTATCTTCATATTAAACATAAAATAGGCGCATATGAATAAGTAATAACGATATTTATCGTAAAATGACGATTTTAGGTGGGAATGGGGCCTAACATCGTCGCCTGGCGGTAGGGTGTCCATTACACACAGCTCGCCTTTAAAGGCTTTAATGAGGATAAGCATGTGGGAGAAGAGGGTTCATAAAAACTAGCCCCTTAAATACCCTTTTTGTACTCCTACTTTCTTACAGTGTCCTCCATACCACAACTGTCATGTATTGTTGTTGTTGTTGCAGTTCTCCAGACTGTCTGGCCGATCAATCCCGAGTCCGGTAGACCAAAGGCGCTCTGGATGCTCAGGCTCTCAAAGGGGCCAGGGCGAGATTAGATCTGTCTCTGAGAGGGCAGCGGGGAGGGGATCATCATCCCACGGGCTTGCATCCAAATGCCCCCACCATCCGCAGCCTCCCTTGCAGTGCCACCCAATCGGGCAATCTCGCCAGCACCTAGAAGGAAAAATAGCATAGTCAGAGAGACAGACAGAAACGGTTAAGGTAGGGTAGAGGATGCTAAACCTCACTCTGGATAGGACCAGCCTTCACCCGACTGTCATGTGTTATATCCAGCAGTATGCTAACCACATTTATCACAATTATTACGAACAAGTCTATGATGTCACTAATTACTGAGCTGCCTTAGTTTATATAAATTGCAGTTCATTATATATATATATATATATGTGTGTACAATGTTACGCTTCGCACTGTACTTTTTCAGAGGCAATTATCAAAATATAATAATAATATACTGGCAGCACCTTCATATCCTTTCAAAGCAGCCCTTGTAGTACAACAGACAGAGCATAATTACAACGCAGTCCAGGCTCTCTAGGGGTTTAGGTGCAATAACTACCCCTGGGCATACTTAGAATCAGCTTTTTTTGGAGAATTGATAAATAATTACTGAATAAACAACTCTCCAAAACAAATACCAGCACTGACTGGTAATGCTGGGGCGTACATTCAAGCAAAATGGTTCGATAGTTCGTGTTCATCTAAAGGTATTGTAGAATAATGCAAAGAAGCTAAACAGTTCCACTTGCAACAAATGCACTCAGGAATACTAGGATATTGCATTCTCTGGCAGTTCTACGCATGCATACCGTCCTAGCTGTGCACCATGCTCCTTCCACACTGAGCCTACTGTGCCACAGTGAATCCATTTTAGCTAACTAATAATATGAGATGCTGACCTAAAAATATAACACGTCACAGTGTCCTGGTAGTGAGCCCGGAAGATATCAACTAGCCAAGAAAACTGGAGCCGTACACAAGCTATCGATCTCCTCTGCCCTCTCAGTAACAGTACACCAAATAATCCTAGGCAACCTTGATCCTTTTTAAGAACTACCTCCCTGGCTTCTTAAATAGTCAGAGCTCACCTCCTGCACTCTTAAAAGGGATTCTGACTGATCAAGGATATCCTAAAAATCTAAAAAACAAAAAGACTAGTCCTGAAGACCGAGTGATGTGTGGGTGTGGGCAGCCTCATGCATAGGTAGAGTTGCAGGTAAGTTGAAAAAGTCGGCTAGCAAAGTAAACAAATATTTAAGGGTGTGTTAAAGTTGATGTGTAGTGTATAATTATGTAATGTTTCTAAAATTGCAGTGATTTTACGTCAATAACTTAGCAGCCAATAGACAATGGCTCAACACCACAGATTATAGTCAACTCGTCGTACAACACAAAACTCAAGCATACAGCAAGCGTAGCAAAAAGTTATAAGAACATAAAGGGGCTTTCACACACTCAAGAACGCAATTCTGCATAACGACGAATACGTATGCGGGATATGGTTTGCAAGGTGGTCTGCATGATGCGGTTGATGGTCGTAGATGGTTGGCGGCAGTAGGCTACCTGCGTGTCCGGGCCGCAAATAGTTGCATGCGGTTGATGGTCTGCAATATTCGGTTAACGGTCGTGAACATGCGGATGCGGTCTGAAGTTGGTCTACAACATACGGTAGTGTTCGGGATCATACCGTGCCAGTTTGGGTGTAGCACGTCCATCCTGCATACAACCGCATAACCCAGACCATGCCCTACAGCCATAGGATTAGGCTTAATTCAGGCAGAACTTCTAGGAATGAAAGGGTCTATTCTCTAGTTATGACAGGTCCTTCGTAACTTGAATAAGGGTAGTTGCTTTATTATCCTTTGTTTCTTTGTTATTTCCCTATTAATGTACAGAAATGTTAGTTGTTTGGTATGTATTTAACCCTTAATTAGCGGCGAGCAACATAAGTCGAGTTAAATAAAGCTGGACTATGTGGCGGCGCTCGACATAACTCGAGTGGCAATTTCAGCACGTAATGTGGCTGAGAGAGAGAGACAAGTGGTGGCAGGAGACTAGCGAGCGTATGACTGCTCCAGACCACCGCGGCGAACCTACTGACACAAATCTCAGCTCCCTGCTCCCTCTCTCACTCGCTACATACTCAATTATGTACCGAAAGTACCGAATTACCTGCTTTTTGCACTCGCGTTGCACGGTTATTGCAAGAAAACTATCCATCATACAAGGATCGTTATGGTGTCATTCGAAAGCTCTGTTTATGCCCTTTCAGGGATAGGTACTTGTTTTACGTTCTTAGTCTTATTTAGGCATGAAAATGATCACGTAAACAGCCCTATTTTGGCTAAAAACACCCCGCTGTGCGGTACACATAAATAAACCGCATAGGCCGCTCGTAAGGTGTTAATCTGTGATTAATTTCTGATGTGATGGAATAAATATACTGTTTAGTTTTATTAAAAATTATGAAAATTATAAAACTACAGAAAAAAGTATACTGTAAAATGAATGGTACAACCTCCTATAAACGTCATCCCCATAAATGGCATTCTCCTTTGCTTTCCGTTCACACATTGGTTTGGTTGTTTTATTATCCTCTGTTTATTGACATACATACATACATAACATTTTAAGACTGAGTGCTCCACACATACGTGCAGTTTCAGTCTCTTGTCCTAATGGCGGCGTTCCAGGCACCCCTGTTAAGGGCTGCTTCACTTGTCAAATTTTTGGGATTTGAGATCGTCACGTATAGTCCGATCCCCTGTCTTTCTCGGTCCACCCTTTGGTGCAGCTCCCTCCACTATCACAGACCTGCATTTTTTCACCCAATTTTGTTAATCCATTCTCTCCACATGTCCATACCATCCCAGTCTACTTGTACGCATCACCTCGCTAATACTCTTTATACCTAAACGTCTCCTCAGCTCAACATGTATTATTTTATCCTGCCCTACACATCCATCTAACCATTCTCATCTCATTACGTTCCATTCTGTTGACATCCTCTGCTTTAACGGCCCATGTTTCTGAGGCATACGTCATTGCACTTCTAACACATGAGGCATACACGTTTCCTTTCAGAGGGAGAGGCACTCTTTTCAACTATGTGTAATAGTTGTTTGGTATGTATTTAATCTGTGATTAATTTATAATATACTTGAATTGAAAACATGAACATCCCACCAACTCCTTAGAAATTGTTTTTATTCAAAATACAAATAACACATTTTCACCCCATTTTTTATCTCTGACACTAAGCTCATTGACTGGTAACATGTTGCCATACAAAGGGTATTGTTTTTCCCACATATGCATTTCCTCATTCGGGACAAATGAGAAAAGTTAGGGGAAGAGTTGTAATCATTTTTGTAATAACTGTTGTGACTATTTTGTATTTTAACAGCTGTTGAGATATTTTGTATTTAATTCAATCACATCAAAAATGAAACCCATATTAAATAGAGACCATACATCAATTATTTCTGTCCATTGATAAGAGAGATAGAAATAAATATAAATTAATAAAGGGAATTAAATTTATAAACAGGAAGTGAGAGAAGTGGTGAAAAGAAAAAGTGAGGGGAGAGGTAAAATGGGGAAGTGAAGAGGGAGGAGGGGAAGAAGTGAGGGGCAGTGAGGGAAGGAAGTAAGGGGAGAATTGTGACAGGGAAGGGAGGAGTGGTGAGGGTAAGAATTGAGGGGCAGTGAGGGAAGGAAGTAAGGGGAGAAGTGTGACAGAGAAGGGAGGAGTGGTGAGGGTAAGAATTGAGGGGCAGTGAGGGAAGGAAGTAAGGGGAGAATTGTGACAGGGAAGGGAGGAGTGGTGAGGGTAAGAATTGAGGGGCAGTGAGGGAAGGAAGTAAGGGGAGAAGTGTCACAGGGAAGGAAGAAGAGGTGAGAGGAAGAAGTGAGGGAAGGAAGTAAGGGGAGAAGTGTGACAGGGAAGGGAGGAGTGGTGAGGGTAAGAATTGAGGGGCAGTGAGGGAAGGAAGTAAGGGGAGAAGTGTGACAGAGAAGGGAGGAGGGGTGAGGGTAAGAAATGAAGGGGCAGTGAGAGAAGGAAGTGGCCAGCCTTTTATATGCCAATCGTGGGACAATAGCACGGCATTCGGCAACGGTTGGAAGTGTATGCAGGGCCGCAGCCGCATATGGTCGGTGGCATCATTTTGTGGTCGATTGTCGGTCTGAATCGATTATGATTTGTCGGTGTCGATCGGGTACCGGAAATGACCGTCAAAATCAAATTTTTCGGCAGTCGGTTCATGTCTGTGATATACCTACAATGGTCGGTCGGTAATATGCGGTTATTGTCTGCTGCAAGCATAACAAAATTGCAGTTGGGGCCACATTACTCAAGACCGGGGCCGAACACGGATGCACCGGTATGCGATATTGTATTCTTGAATGTGTGAAAGCCCCTTAACCCGGGAACGGCAAGGAGACTCTTAAGAGGTTTTGGTGGTGGAAGGCGACGGGACTCTCAAGATCCAAGGCCTAAAAAAAGCCTTTTAACCCGGGAAACGTGAGAACACTCTTAAGAGGTTTTGGTGGGCAAAGGCGACGAACATCTTAAGATCCAAGGCCTAAAAAAAGCCTTTTAAAAGGCCCAGTAGCACTTAAAACAAAGGAATAAGTGATTAAGTGAGATATATCCTCCATATCTTCTATCACTCCTCTACATGTGTCAAAACCCCCTCCTTCGCCCCCCCTTCAGTTATCACCTATTTTTCCTCTTATTCCCTTGTTTATCGGTTCATTTTCCACGGCAATATCTCCCACCCGGTTTCAAGGTCATCAGGGACGCATAGAGTGGGGAAAGAGAGAGACAGCACTAGCGAGACATCAGTCTCGCCTCAGCCCTGGAGAGAGGATGGTGTAGGGCTCACTCGGCTTTCATCTCATGACTTGACGGTCGGCAATAATTCACTTTTTTTACCCCACAAATACTATTCCCACTTGTTTTATTGCTGTTACATGTTAATATCTTCATATTAAACGTAAAAGAGGCGCATATGAATAAGTAATAACGATATTTATCGTAAAATTACGATTTTAGGCCTAATATGGTCGCCTGGCAGTAGGGTGTTCACTACATAGAGCTCGTACTTAATAGGTTAAAAGACCCTAGTAACACTCAAACCAAAGGAATATGTGTTTAAGTGAGACAATTCCTCTCCATTTCTTCTATTACTCTTCCACATGTGTCAAAACCCATTCCTTCCGCCCTTCAAATATCACCTATTTTTCCTCTTATTCCCTTGTTTATCGGTTTATTTATCGTGCCAATATCTCTAACCCAGTTCCAAGGTCGTCTAGTGTGCATATAGAGAGCGTGGGAAGAGGAAGAAAGCAAGAGAGAGAGACATCAGTCTGCCTTCAGGTCTCGAAGAGGGAGGATATACGTTTCGTTAGGCTGGAGGATCGGTAATAATTTGTCTTTTTCACCCCCCAAATACTATTCTTATTTGTTTTATTGCTGTTACATGTCAATATCTTCATGTTAAACGTAAAATAGGCGCATATGAATAAGAAATAACGATATTTATGGTAAAATGACAATTTTAGGCGGGAATGAACTAAAATATCCTCGCTTGGCGGGAAAGTTTGAACTACCAATGGCGTGCCGCTCTCGGGTTAAGAACATGAGAAATCGGAAATCTGCACAAGGCCGACTGGCCCGCACGAGGCAGATCACATTCACACCCAAACCATTTCATTCATATGACTATCCAGTTTGCACTTGAAATTGTCTACCATTCCTGAGCTAATCACTGAGCTAGGCAATCTATTCCACACATCTACAACTCTGTTCCTAAAACAGTGATTAACTGTATATTTTCTAAAGTGCAACCTATCCAATTGGAGCCATTTGAATGGGTAATCTTGCACTTTAATACCTTATCAATATTTCCCTTATTGATACCTTTCATCCACTTAATCATATCTCATGTACATCTTTGTCATTCTAATGAATGCAACCCAAAGGTTTTCAGCCTCTCCTCATTTGGTAAATTTCTAATAGTTTCATTTCGGCATTCTTCGTTGGACTGCCTCCAGAGCGTCAATATCCATACTATAACAATCTATATATCCATCTATTGCCGGACGCCGTGATCCCCGAAGGGGTAGCCATGAACGAAATGGCCCCATGCACCTCTGTCCCCAGTCAGTCGACACCCATCCTCCCACCTAGCACCGCCTTCACTTATATACTTCTTAAGTCCATCCTTCCACCTCTCATTCGGTCTACATCTCCTTCTCTGTCCTTCTACCTCACTCTCGTACACTCTCTTAGTCATTCTCTCGCTACCCATACGTTCCACATGGCCGAACCACCTCAAGGTGTTCCTTTTCACACTTTCCAGCACATCTTCATCCACACCACACCTCTCTTCTTTACTTCCAACCTGACCAACCTATTTCTTGTTACTGCTTTCAGCGTTCCTACAACTCTTTTTCCCTGTTGCACCCTCTCCCGCCCTTCTTCATCCATACTCCCATCTTTACTCGACACACTGCCCAAATACTTGAATGAGCTGACATTCTCCATAACCTGACCGTTGAACCTCACCTCACACTCTGTGGCTGCACCCCTTTCAAAGACCATAACCTTCATCTTCCCAGCATTTACCTTCAGATTCTGTTTTTCACACACTGTTCCAAACATATTTATCCAACCCTGCAACTCCCATCGCTCATCAGAACTGTATCATCAGCAAACAGCAGTACAGGCAACTTCCACTCGCTTCCTTCCCTTATCAGAGGTACATCAACATCCACTGCTCTTCATTGTATTTCATTCATGACTCCATCCATATATATATTGAACAGCCATGGGGACATCACACACCTTTGCTTTAACCCAACATTCAGGTCAAAGAACTCGCTCTGCTCATTCTCCACACGTACTGATGCCTTTGCACCCTCGTACATGCTCTTCACTGCTTTCACCAACTTGCCGTCTACTCCGTATATTCTTAGTACTTTCCACAAACTTTTTCTATCCACTCTGTCATAGGCCTTCTCCAAGTCCATAAAGGCAGCATACAACTTATGTTCCTTCTCCAGATATGTCCTCACAACACATTTCTGGGCAAAAATCTGATCTACACATCCTCTTCCCTTCCTAAACCCGCCCTGCTCATCACCTATCTATTTCGTTGTTCTCGCTACTATTCTCTCAATCACGACCCTACTATACACCTTCTCTATTACTCATAGAAAGCATATTCCCCGGTGGTTACTACATTCCTCTTTTCCCTTTACCTTTATACATGGGGACTATTGTGCCTGTTTTTCAGTCATCAGGTGCACTCCCCTTCTCCCATGCTAGTTTACACATTTTCCATACACATTCGATCACTATCTCACCACCATACCTAAGCATTTCCCCATACACTCAATCTATTCCTGATGCTTTCCCCATCGTCACTATTTTCATGGCTTCACACACTTCTGACCTCCTGATCCCCACCTCCTCCTCCACTACTTCTCTTCTTCTCCCTCCCATACCCCATCCAACCATGTTTGCTGGTGCTTCATATATTACATCTAGCAATTTGTTGAAGTACTCCCTCCATCTTTCGACTCTCTCTTGCTTGTCGGCCATCACTCGCCCATTCTTATCTTTCATACCCTTACTATATCCCTTGTTACCCGCTCTAACTTTCTTGACCTCTTTCCAGAATAGTTTCTTACACTCCCTCCATTAAACACTTAGAATCCTTCCAAATTCCTCATCTACTCTTTTCTTACTTTCCTTCTTTACTCTCTTCACCACTCTCTTTTTCTCCAAGTACCTCTCTTTGTTCTGTCTCTCTAAATGTTTGTTCCGTCTACTACCAAACCACTCTCTATACACTTTCTTCTTGTCTTCAACAGCTATTTTTACCTCTTCAGTCCTCCATGCTGCACCCTTCACTATGATAACAGTAGAAGACCTAGATAAGGTAGTATCTAGCGACTTAAAGCCAGTGGTGGGCGTGGGCGCGCCGATTTGGCGCTCTGCGCTCTGCGCTCTGCGATCCGGTGCGCACTACCAATATAGAGGAGCGCGGAGCGAGGAGCGGCAAAAATCTGAACTCGGAGTGCAGGCGAGGAGCGCATCTTGAATTTCGCGCTCCTTTCTGGCGCTCCGGAAGCGATTTTTCCTGTCAACAACAGGTTCAAGAACGTCATTATCGTGTACAGTCATCGTACAGTGTTACTCACGGTGTTAGTGAACTGTGATACAGTGATAGTGACAGACTGATGCTGGGTTCACACATTCACGTATATTGCTCCCGACAGCTCCCGTCAGGCGTAATCGCCAATTTTGTGTTCTGACGGGAGTAGTCCGGCCGTGAACGCCCGTATAACCACGACTATTGCACTTCCCGACAGACGTACCGTGACAGGGCCAGTGTTACGTCAGTCGTACTGTAGTCGTATTGAATACGTACGTGTTTGCGACTTGCGTAATCATGTCCCCTTTCGTCCGCATGGGCTGCCCGATTTGCGGGAACACAGGCCACGCCCATGCCACGCCCGCACAAGACCTGCGTAGCTGAGGCCGTACGTCTTGGGATTGTTTAGGACCTACCTGGACCGGTTCCGGACAATCGTAGGCAATCGTTAGACAATCGTTAGACAATCTGTCCAAACACAGACAAAGACTGTCTTTGTCAACCACGTAGGTATGGGTTGGAATCTGGGAACTACAAAAGGGCAGGACTGGCCACACCTTTGCCATTCCCACTCCTTCCTCGGCACCATGAACAACATCGTAGAATTTATCTTGGAGGAGTTAAATTTTGTGAACTCCCTAATCAAACCCCATGACCTCTCCATTCTCGTCGTCGATGTTGATAAAAAATTCTGCCTGCTCAGCAGAGTTGGAGGTGCCAGGCATCGAGGGGGCAGGCGGTGAGGTGGCAGACGTCAATGGGGCAGGCGGAGAGGTGGCAGGCGTCGAGGGGGCAGGCAGAGAGGTGGCAGGCGTCGAGGGGGCAGGCGTCGAGGGGGTAGGCGGAGAGGTGGCAGGCGTCGAGGTGGGAGGGGAAACCTTCCTGACCTTCTTCCCGCTTTTCTTGCTATTCATGGTGACAGGGCAGGGCAGGGCAGGGCAGGGCCGGGCAGCGTGCAGAGGGTGGCAGAGTGACAGGGTGGCAGGGTTGGCTGTAGGTTGTTGCTCCGGTATGGTGAGAGGTATGACTGACGGCAGTGTGTCCCGCTGGTCCTTATATACCCCCCCGTACATCGTTGCCGCGTCTTCCCGCCAGCCCGCAGTGCGGCGGTGTTGCCATATACTTCCCGACGAACGTAAACTTTCCCGTTTGACAGGAATATTTTACGATTGACGGGAGCAGCTCACGTCTGACGGGCGAGCGGCTACGTCTGACGGGGCTGCTCCCGTCAGACGGCCGTGGTGGGCCGGACGGTCGTAAAAGTTCCCGACTTTTGACATACGTGAGCGCGAGCCCCGTATCTGATTCGAATTTCAAAACATACCGGGCGGCATCGCCCGCACCAACCGCCTCCCCGACCCGCGTGGCTACCCCCGCCATGCGTACCAACCCCCCCGACTGTACACAATTTCATTTACGTTTTGCGTAATATGCCCTTACGTTTGACCAAACTACCAATATTCGGGTGCCAACTACCAATAAACCTTCGTACGGGAGCTGTCGGGAGCATATACGTGCATGTGAAAACCCTCCATGACAGTGTTACAGTTGTTAACTTGTTACTGACTTTTTTTGGCTTTTCCTAACGCTAAGTAAACCTTACGGGCAAGTTACGGCTTACGAAGGGGCCTATTTTAATAAATTATTAATGATATCATCATATCAATCATATCATATTATGATATTAAATTATTAATCGTTTAATCATGTAATCAACTAATCATGTTGTTATTGTATTGTTAGGCTTGTTAGCTTGATAAGTTTAACTGTTTAAGTTTCTCAGTTTGGACAGTTTCAGTAATTCTTTATGTCATATCATAGATATCAATGGACAGTCACAATGTCACAATGATATCAATCATATCATTGATATGACATAAAGAATTACAGAAACTGAGAAAGTGAGAAACTTAAACTTCAGAAAGACACCATGACTTGATTTTTTTTTTTTTTTTTTTTTTTTAATTTAATGAAGTGAAAGACAAAGGATTGTATTAATTTAGGTATATAATTAAATAACTTCTAGAAGCTGATTTTTACTTTTTTTTATTATATACCTATTTTTGGGAGCGCGGAGCGCAGGAGCACAGAGCGGGAAGCGCATTGGGTCGGCTGACCAAAGGAGCGTGTGAGCGCTGCCGCATTACCTTATGTCTGAGGAGCGCGGAGCGCTGCCCCATTACCGGTCCCACCGGAGCGCGCCCACCACTGCTTAAAGCCCAACATTCAGTTGGTCGAATAAGTAGTTGGATTGATTGGGTGGTCATTCAAATTTTAATCCGAAAAAACACTTCCACTGTGTTAGTCCGGCCTATCTTGGAGTACTGCATGCAGTTTTGTTCACCATAACATAGAAAGGATATTAAAAAATTTGAACGAGTACAAAGTAGGGTTATAAAACTTATACCAACATTTAGAAATAAACCATACAAGGAGTGTTTTAAAGAGCTGAACATGTTTAACCTGACAAAGTGTAGAATCTTGTGAAATCCCTGGGGGTAAGGGATTAGAATATGCCCCACGTGCCTTCTGCATGTCGTAAGAGGCGACTAAAGAGGTTGGGTTGGTGGGCTTGCGACCCCCACCCGGAAAAAAATACGTAGCAACGATAAACGAACAACCAGCCTCGGATGTGGATGGACCCTGTGTTGACGAACCCCGACCGACTATGGACAAGCCTACGGACATTCTGAGAATAGCTACATGGAACGTGAGTGGCATGAATGATGGCACAAGAGAGAGAGAGGTACTGGAAGTGTTAGTGAATGCCAGGCTGGATGAATGTGGAATGACGGAGACCAAATGGAAGGGTACAGATGTGAGAGAGTGGGAGTGTGGAATGGGTGTGTGCTGGAGTGAGTGAGGGAGCAGCGAGAGAAGGTGCATGTTTGTTTGTAAGTAACAAATGGAAAGAGTGTGTAAGAGAATATGGGTCTGTGGGTTCAAGGATTGTGTGGGTGAGAATGAAAGTAGGAATACAAATGTGGGTGGTTGTGTGTGTGTATGCTCCGACAGAGGATGAACTTGTAAGAGAGAAAGAGGAGTTCTGGGTGAATGTGGAGGTGTGCCTGGATAAGTTTGACAAGAACGAAAGAATATTTCTGATTTGGGATATGAATGGTAAGGTGGGTGATAAGAAAGTTGATGGAGTGGTGGGAGGGTGGGGGGTACCGTCAGAGGTGAATGGGAATGGTAGTGCACTTGAGGACGTATGTGTGGGGAGGAAGTTGTGGATAGCCAACACCTTCTTTCAACACAAAATGATACACAGGTACACATGGAAAGTGGTGTGGACGATGAAGGATAAGACAGTGGTGGAACGAAATTCACTGATTGATTATATATGTGTGGATGAAAGAATGAAGAAATCTGTGATGGATGCTAGGGTGTATAGGGGTATTGGAGGGGGTCTGTCTGATCATTATGTAGTAGTAGCTAAGGTTAGGATACAAAAGAAGTGGGTAAGGAGAGCTGGAGGGAGGCGAGAGGAAGGGGGAATGGTGAGGAGGGTGGAGAGGCTACAGGAGGAGGAAATCAGGGAAGAGTACAGGAGAGCAGTAGAAAGACGACTAGGTGGGTTCGACCTGGAAGATATGGAGAAAGTGGAGGAGATAAGCAAGGTGTTTAAGGAAGAGATCTGTGCAGCATGTGAGGAGGTGTGTGGAGTGAGGAGAAGAGGGAGGGGAGTGTAAGGTACAGCATGGTGGACAGAAGATGTAAAAATTGCTGTGGAAGACAAAAAGAAAGCGTATAGAGAGTGGTTGGGTAGTAGAGGGAATGAAGATTTGGAGAGGCAGAAACGAGCGAGGTACGTGGAGAGAAAGAGAATGGTGAAGAGAGTAGTGAAGGACAGTAAGAGAAGAGTAGATGAGGAATTTGAAAGGAATCTGAGAGTAAAATGGAGGGAGTGTAAGCAACTGTTCTGGAAAGAAGTCAAGAAAGTTAGGGAAGGTAGCAAGGGAAACAGTAAGGGTGTGAAAGATAAGAATGGGAGAATGCTAGCCGAGAAGCAAGAGAGAGTCGAAAGATGGAGGGAGTACTTCAATGAGTTGCTAAATGTAAGGAATGAAGAACCAACAAACATAGTTGGATATGGTAAGGGAGGGAGAAGAGGAGAAGTAATGGAGGAGGAGGTGGGGATCAAGAGGTCAGAAGTGTGGGAAGCTATGAAAAGAGTGAAGTTGGGGAAAGCACCAGGAACAGATGGAGTGTGTGGGGAAATGTTGAGGTATGGTGGTGAAATAGTGATCGAATGCGTATGGAAAATGTGCAAACTAGCATGGGAGAAGGGGAATGTACCCGATGACTGGAAGACTGGCATAATAGTCCCCCTATATAAGGGTAAAGGGGAAAGAGGAGTGTGTGGTAACCACCGAGAAATATGTCTTTTAAGCGTAGTAGGGAAGGTGTACAGTAGGGTAGTGAGTGAGAGTGAGAACAGATAAATGGATAGGCGACGAGCAGGGAGGTTTTAGGAAGGGAAGAGGATGTGTAGATCAGATTTTTACCCTGAATTGTGTTGTAGAGAAATATCTGGAGAAGCAACATAAGGTGTATGTTGCCTTTATGGACTTGGAGAAGGCCTATGAAAGAGTGGATAGAGAAGGCATGTGGAAAGTATTTAGAATATACGGAGTAGATGGCAAGTTGCTGAAAGCAGTGAAGAGCATGTATGAGGGTGTAAAGGCGGCATTATGTGTGGAGAATGAGCAGAGCGAGTTCTTTGACCTGAGTGTTTGGTTGAAACAGGGATGTGTGATGTCCCCGTGGTTGTTTACTGTATATATGGATGTAGTCATGAAAGAAATACTAGGAAGAGCAGTGGATGTTGGTGTATCCCTGAAAAGGGAGGGAAATGAGTGGAAGCTGCCTATACTGCTGTTTGCGGATGACACAGTTCTGATGAGCGATAATGAATGGGAGTTGCAGGGTCTGGTAAATGAGTTTGGAACAGTGTGCGAAAAACAGAATTTGAAGGTAAATGCGGGGAAAAGCAAGGTTATGGTCTTCGAAAGGGTTGAAGTCACAGAGTGTGAGGTGAAGTTGAACGGTCAGGCTATGGAGATCGTCAGCTCTTTTAAGTATCTGGGCAGTGTGTTGAGTATAGATGGGACTGTGGATCAAGAAGTGTGGGAGAGGATGCAACAGGGGAAGAGGGTTGTAGGAACGTTGAAAGCAGTAATAAGAAATAGAGTGGTCAGTATGGAAGTGAAGAAGTCCTTGCATGACAGTGTGGTAATCCCGACACTAACTTACAGAAGCGTAGCATGGACGTTCGTGGAGAGACTCAGACCAAGAGTGAGAGCAGTGGAAATGAGTTACTTGAGAAGTGCGTGCGGAGTTACATGGAGGGATAGACAGACAAATGAGGAAGTAAGGAGGAGGTGTGGTGTGGAGGTAGATGTGCTGGAAAGTGTGAAAAGGAACAACTTGAGATGGTTTGGCCATATGGAACGTATGGGAAGCGAGAGAATGACTAAGAGGGTGTACGGGAGTGAGGTGGAAGGACAGAGAGGGAGAGGTAGACCGAAGGAGTGAGGAAGTATATGAATGAAGGTGGTGCTTCGACTGACTAGGGACAGAGGTGCTTAGGGGCGGTTCGGTTGTGGCCACCCCTTCGGGGATCATGGCGTCAGGCAATAGATAGATAGATAGATATAGAATCGTAAAACAATATGATAATGTAGATATTCACAAGTACGTTAACATTGACCAGTACAATAACACAAGAGGAAACGGTTCAAATTTGTTGGAAAACGGTTTAATTTAGATCAAACTAAGAACTGCTATACAAGTAAATGTAAATATTTGTAAAAAGCTACCACGAGACATTATGAATAGCAAGACTGTATCGATTTAAAAAATACTCTTAGACAAATTCATGCAACCAAACCTTCATCAAGTACAATTCACAAATGAGTAATTCAAGTGGGATGAGTCCTGCACACATAATATGTGTTATATGTTGTTGTACCTAGAAGAGTAAAGCCGCATTAGTAAATGTGTGTCTGTTGTTGTTCGCTTTCATATATATGAAGTGCTCTGCACGATATCTCTCATTCTACCTCCAGTATTTCCTCGGATTGGACTGCAATGTCTTTGAGATACTAACTAATCCTTCAAACACCTTGTAACTCTCTGGCTCTCTCTCTGTATGTTGTGGAGCAACACAACTGGCCTATGAGCTATACACCCTTTCATCCTGATTGAACCCCGAGGCCTTCTCTCTCTCTCTTTCTTTCTCTCTCTCTCTTCCTATACTTCCTGGATCACACCCATCATAAGGGAAGACAGAACAAGTAACAGGGAAAATGTTGAGATAAACACATGGAAATGGAAATTTTATCCTATGCAGAACGAAGGCTAAGAAACTGAATGTTGATATATGAATCACAATTAAGATATCACCCTATTTCTTTAACACTTTCACTATTCCATGTCGTTTTCCTTTGTTTTATTGTGGAAGTTTTTAGAAGATTTGAATAAGCTAATGAAGGATCTCTGGGAGTCAAAGGCTTAATTAAGATCAACTTTAGTAAACCCTTCTAATTACTTGAGGTCTATTTAGCAAATTTCCATCAACATTTCCTATACCGAAAACTAGACTGAAGATGAATTTATCAAGGTGACATAATCATATGTATGTTTACCTCTTACGTTTTCAGGTCAATGGTAATTAAAAAAAAATAGGGAAATGGCCTAAATTTACTAACGTATACTAGTACACTTATGATCAATAATTATTATTTGTACAATATCTGCACCAAATTTCTTATGAAAATGTTTTCTGGATTTCAGGGTGTTCTTGCTTCTCCAAAACGAGCTCAGGTAAGACATTCCTTAGTACGAGTTGTTTTCTAATAATTATTATTCATAGTGCTTGTTGGTAAACAAGTTATTCTTTCACAAGAACTTTCAGCAGGCAATGCCCAAGATATCGCAAATATAGAGATGTCCCTTGATAATAATTAGTTCTGTTATTTTTATATGTTTTTCTTTATATTATTGTCTTGATGCAGTATGTCTCCAGTGGCTTGTCTCGTTGTATTTAATACGTGAATTGTTTCTTTAGGCAAGTAGAGAACAAACGAATTTGCTCATTTGTTATCAAAACAAAGTGAACTGACGGTTACTTTGGCCTATCTATCTTTATTATAAGTAGGTATCTATCTATTGTTAGTTGCCTGAATCCCCTAGGGGTGGCCACGAATGAATTGCCTCCACGTTCCTCTGTTATCTGTCAGCCAACACCCTTCTTCCCACACCACACCAGATTCAATTAAGGGGAGGTCTTCCCCCCCCCCACCTTTTCTCATGTTTAACACCATTTGGTTTGATATTTTAAGATGTAAGCCACATTAGCTTGGCAATTTTAAGACGTTTGCCCCATTTATTTGTCACTTTCACTCATATGCCAGTGGCTACAATTAGCTGCACAGTCAATGTCCACCCACCTCCTTCCATTACCAAGGTTACTCCAACATGCACTATTTTTTCTTGTATATACCGTATATTATAACTCCATCTATGTTCTGTACATACTGAACAACCATGGCGACTTCACACAACCTCGCTTTAATCTAAAATTCAGATCAAAGAATCTGCTCTGTTTATCCTCTACACGCATTGTTGCTCTTGCACCCTCATACATGCTCTTAACCGCTTCCAGCAACTTGCCATCTATTCCATAATATGTTCAGTACTTATCATAGACCATTCCTATCAATTCTTTCATAGACTTTCTCCATGTCCATGAAGGCAGCATATAACTTCCTTCCCTTCACCCGATACTTCTCCACAATACACCTCAAGGAGAAAAACCTCTCTATACATCTTATTCCCCGCCTAACCAATCCTGCTCCTCACTATCACATTGCTCTATCTCTCTTTCTCTTTATCACTATTCTACATTACATCTTCCTACCATGCAAAGGAGACATATTCACCTATGGTTACCACACACTCCTATCTCCCCTCTCCCATGTGATTGAAAACAAAAACAATTGTGATTTTCGCTTTCATGTACAGTATTACCGTATGTGTTTTGTTA
Organism: Paralithodes platypus; assembly: GCA_032716605.1. Lineage (NCBI taxonomy): Eukaryota > Metazoa > Arthropoda > Malacostraca > Decapoda > Lithodidae > Paralithodes > Paralithodes platypus. The sequence continues at coordinate 30,645,455 of CM064547.1, forward strand.
TGTTTGTTTTGTCATACAGTAGTGTCCTGATCCCTCTTTCCTAATCAGCTTATGACTTTTGTCTTTTACTGGCTGACTGTGTAGACACATCACAAACCAAGCTAACGAAATTCAGTCAATCTCCACCTCCACTCAGAGGCAGCGGTATTGAAGGAGGATTACCGCGCGAGAGTAATCTGATCACAGGGATTACCTCAACTCTACAGTAGTTCTCTCTCTCTCTCTCTCTCTCTCTCTCTCTCTCTCTCTCTCTCTCTCTCTCTCTCTCTCTCTCTCTCTCTCTCAATCTTTTGAGAGTCCGCTAACTATGTGAACAGTAGAAAACCATTTATGATTATAATTTAATGTCTACAGGATCAAATAAGCTAACTATAAGGCTCGAAATCCAGTATTAGTTCATGAGGTAGATGCTTTTGATAAAAATAGATGCATCCCAGGAGAGGTGGCAAAATAAAGCTTGGCATGAATGTGAAGGACCCCAAAGGGGTTGAACAGCTCAGGATGGATCTCAACAAATTGGGTGAATGGTCGGAGACATGGCAGATGCCTCCAAACAAGGTGCAAGGTGATGCATATCGGCCAAGAAAAAATCAAGGCTATTCGCTATTGGGAATGTTTCTGGAAGTGACTGACTTGGTAAAGCATTTGGGTGTTCTGATTAGCAGTGACCTAAAGTTTTCCAAGCAGTGCATTAAACTAGAGAAGAAAGCTCAGAAATTATTGGGCTATATTACGAGGCAATTTAAGTATAGAAATAAGGAAATTGTCTTCACACTTTACAACGCTCTGATACGGCCTCTCCTAGAGTATGCTGTTCAATTCTGATCTCCAGCACTCAGGAAAGATATAGAGCGACTAGAAAGAGTACAAGCTAAGGCTACAAAACTTATTCCATCGATTAAGAGATTAAGCTATGAGGACCGGTTGAGAGCTTTTAATCTCTTTCCGTTGGAGACATGCAGACTACGAGGTCAGCTCATTGAAGTTTTAAATATACTTAATGGGTTTGACAACGTGGATTATAGCAAAATGTTTAGTCTCAATATGAATACAACATGCAACCATGGCTGGAAATTAGAATTGAAAAGGTTCAGCACTAATATTTGGGGACACTTTTTCACATATAAGATCTGTTCTACCTGGTTTTTCTATGTTCTCTCTCAGTTAATCAGAGATAGCCAACATGGAACAAACTGCCCTCTGAAGTTGTAAGCAGTTCTTCAGTAGAGCATTTCAAGAAGAGAATAGATAGTATTTTGCTGACTCTGTAATGAGTGTAGTGCACTATACAGTATCTCTCCTTTCACTTCGAGAATCTCCCCGGAAGGGACCGCAAGGTCTCTGAGATACTAAATATTAATTGTAACTCCTTGTAACTATATATCTCTCTCACTCTCACTCTCACACACTCTCTCTCTCTCACACACACTCTCTCTCTCTCTCTCAGTTATTCAGTGATAGCCAACATGGCTTTAAATCCAGTAAATCATGCCTAACAAATTTGATAGAATTTTATAATAAACTATTTACATATAACGACTCTACGAAATAATTAGACATACTTTACTTAGATTTCCAAAAGGCGTTCGATAAGGTACCTCATGGAAAATTATTGAATACATTGGAAATGTTGGGCATTAAAGGAAAAACCATGCATGGATTAGAAGCTGGCTGACAAACAGAAGGCAGAGAGTTGTGATAAATGGAGTAGAATCTGCGTGGGCGTCAGTTCATAGTGGCGTGCCACAGGGATCGGTCCTGGGGCCAGTTTTGTTTCTAATCAATATAAATGACATCGATGTTGAACTAAATAATACTATCTCAAAGTTCACTGATGACACAGAGATAGGAAATTCAGTATTAACCGAAGAAGACTGAAATAAACTGCAATCTGATTTAAATAAAATAGTAGAGTGGTCGGAAAAATGGTAGATGTTCAATGTTGACAAATGCCAGGTCTTACAAATAGATAATACAAACAAAAAATATGAATACAAGATGAGAGGCCAGCCAATCAAAGCAGGTGCATTAGCTAAAGACCTGGGGGTTCTTATATCGAAAACCTAAAGACTTCAGATCAATGTGCAGCAGCTGCGAACAAGGCCAATCGAGCATTGGGATATATTAAGAGAAATGTTACTTCTACAAAATTAGAACATTATAGGACCTTTATTTAATAGAATAGTGAGGCCCCATCTTGAATATGGCGTGCAATTTTGGTTCCATATCTGAGCAAGGACATTGAGAAAGAGTCGGTGCAGCGTAGAGCGACAAAGATAATTCCGTCACTAAGAAATAAATCTTATCATGAAAGACTACGAAAATTAAATTTGTTTTCACGTAAGAAAAGAAGATTGCGAGGTAAATTAATCGAGTGTTTCAAGATACTAAAGTGATTTGACAAAATTGATGTAGATTCACTTTTCAAAATAGATAATAGTTCATTAACACGGAGAAATGGAATTAAATTTAAAAAAAACCTACAGTGTGGTCATCGAGCGGAACAAATTGCCAGAGAAAGTGGTACAATGTAAGACAATTTACACATTCATAAAGAAGTCTAGACATTCATTTTGGGGAGGTGGGAATAATATAGATAAAACACAAAAAATAGGTTAAGCATCAGTAGTATATAATATTTTTTAACTTCGTTTTTTACTATAAATTTCCCAGAAGAAGTTTTTCTTTTTTGTGCTTGGGGACTTGTTTCCCCAACTAAATTTCATGCCGACCAACGGTCGGAGGGAGAGGTGGGTGGGGAGAGGTGGGTGGGGAGAGAGCCTTCTGCTTTTCTACCTTTGCCTCCACTTTGTAGCAAATTTTATTTTAGCATTAAGTCCGGACTACCTAGTAGGGACCGCAAGATCTGTGTAGTCTGTGTAGCTATGTCACTCTATGTAACTCTCTTGCTCTCTCTCTCTCTCCTAGCCCCTAGCCAATTGGAACGGATGATATAAAGTAAGGTGGAGTAACTGCAGTGGACTGGAGGAGATAAGGGAGGTATACAAATGAAGATAATGAAAGTCGATATTATAAGTTCTAGGTTAGCTATAAGATCAGGAAGGTGTAATAGATTACATTAATTAACATATTAAGATAATGAAAGTCGATATTACAGGTTCTGGGTTAGCTTTAAGATGAGGGAGACGTACAAATAAAGATAATGAAAGTCGATATTACAGGTTCTGGGTTAGCTTTACGATGAGGGAGACGTACAAATAAAGATAATGAAAGTCGAGTTTATAGTTTCGGGGTTATCTATAGGATCAGAGGTGTACAGATGAAGATAATGAATGTTAATAGCATAGGTTGTGGGTTAGCTATAAGATCTGAGGATGTGTCATAGATGACTTACAATAAATAAACGAAGATAATGAAACTCGATATTATAGGTTCTGTGTTAGCTATAAGATCGGGGGAGGGGGGGGGGGGTGATTGCTTACTTATGATAAACAAATGGAGATAATGTTAGTCGATATTGTAGGTAAATTAAGATATGGATAATGTAGTTTCCGGGTTAGCTATACGAGCAAGGGTTGCGTGATAACTTACTACTGATAATAACTATTATTGCCTAGCTTTAAGATTGTGAATATAAATTAAGATAGGTTAAGTTAGGATCTATAAAACTATATAAAGAAGTATAATAACTAAAGTGAAATATATAAGCTATGTTAAGTTAGGTTCAGTTAAGAAATAAGGTACATTAACTCCTCTTTGGCGGCACCCGGCTATAGTCGTACAAGAAAACCACAACCTAAAGAGCGGGGCCCGGCTATAGTAGCATGCAATTTTGAGCACGTAATGTGCTCTGAGAGAGAGCCGAGCGGTGGGAGGAGCATAGGTCGGCTCATGACCGCTCGGCACAGGTCCCGCGCGACTACTGACATCTACTCCACACACACTTACACTCACTGCCTCGATACACAGGGAATTATGTAAGGAAATTACCGTATTTTAGGGATTTTGCACTCGTCTTGCACGATCGTTGCAAGAGAACGTGTGGTCGTAGAAGGATGGTTCTGATGTCATTGGAAAGCTCAATTAACGCCCTTTCAGGGGTACATAATTGTATTACGCTCTGGCTCTTGTTTATGCATGAAAAAGAGCACGGAAATAAGCTCGTTTAGGGTAAAACCCCCCGCTTGGCAGGGAGTAGAAGTTACCGCCTAGGCCGCTCGTAAGGTGTTAAGTTAGGATCAATAACAAAATAAGTTACGTTAAGGGGAGATATCCACTTAAGAGATTCTTACCCCCTTCTCCCTCATGTTTAGCCTCATGCTTTTGAGATTTTAAGACGTTCGCCCCATTAGTTTGGCGATTTTAAGAACTTTCACCCAATTTATGTCACTTTTAAGACCTTTCGTCCCATTTAGGTGTCAATTTTTTCCTGGCGAGCGATAACGAGCCTGCAATTTAAGAGGAATCGGCCTTCGGCCTGGACATTTTTCTACCGAAAAATGTACAAATTTATCTTGAAAGGGGATCAAGGGGGTGTAATTTCAAGCTTGATAAAGTCTAGGAAACACACTAAAAGCCTCCCCTTAAGTTAGGATCTATTAAGAAATAAGTTACGTTAAGTTAGGATCATTTAATGATATATTAGGATATACAAAAAAAAAGTTATGTTAAGTTAGGATCTATAAAGTAATAATTTATGTACGTTAGGATCTATTAAGAATAAGTTATGTTAAATTAGGATCCATTTAGAGTAAGTTAATTTTAAGTCAGGCTATATTAAGAATAAATTATGCTAGTTAGGTTCCATTAAGTAATAGTTTATGTTAAGCTAGTATGTAAAAGTTATGTTAAGATAGGTTCCATATAGAATAAGTTATTATCAGTTAGGATCTATTAAGAATAAGTTATGTTTCGTTAGGATTTATTTATAATATGTTATGTTTAGTTAGGATACGTTATTATAAGGTAGAATATATTAAGAATAAGTTATGTTAAGTTAGGTTCTATTAAGTAATAAGTTAAGTTAAGTTAGGATGTATATTAGTAAATTGAATACGTGTTTTATAATAATTAAGCATTAAGAAAATAACTTATGTTTAGATATATATTAGTTATACGAATAAGTTTGGTATAATAACTAAGGTATAGGAAATAAGTTATGTTTACCCTTTCACTGCATGCAACAAACAATATGACCTATCTAAATTATATATTTACTGAGGACGATGTACCCATCCATACATTTTGGTATTACTGGCTGACTTAGTAGCACCAAGCCGCTCCGCTTTTGCCAGATGCTTGCATAAGCTTCGAACTTTCATACCCATGCTGATGTCAGTCTGTTCCAAGCATATGATTTGAGAGGGTCTGTGTCCAAGCAAGAGGTGTTTTATAAGTTGAAATTCATGGAAAACAGGGCCATTTATATGCGTATTTGTGACAGTTATATACCAGGTATGAATGTGAGGTTCATTTCGTGTTACAGGCCATGACTCATACTGTCTTCTAAACACAAAGCTTGATAATGAAATGGTTTATTTCATCAAGTTATCATGACTGTATAATTACGAAAGAGGGAGAGAGAGGAAGTGACACTACAGTCTCGCTGTAAACAGGAAAGTATTTATGGATTTTTTCAAGGCCAGAGGTATGGTGAGAATACTTTTATAGGGAGACTTCGTCCTGAATTTTCCATTGTGACCCATTTGAATTCACTCAGGGCTATGTATACAGTGGTTGGGCGATATATATTGAGCAAAAATAGTGAGAAAGTCCTCCTGAGCGGTAAAACATCTATATGATAACTGCTGTAATTGTGTTAAGTTAAGAATATATATTATCCATACATATATGTTTAGCATAAAAGCTATAGGTAATTAATCAAGGTTCTATGATAGCTCTAAGCTCAAGTAAGGTACTAAGACTTATCGCTAGATTCAAATTTCTATATCAGTTAACACTATCTGGCCCGACGCCTTGAGGTTTATGACATTTTGTTTAATTATTATTGAGAATTTTGCTTGCTTTTGCCATTTTCGAGCACTGAATTTTGGTTTGTCCCCTTGGGTAACGACAACGCCTTCCCAGACTTCCATCAAATTATAATATATCGTGGCCAAAGGCCAATTTCTTTTAAGTTTACAGGATCGCTATCATTCACCCAGAAAAATATTGATACCTGAAATGGTTGAAGCATCTTAATATTTGTGTGGGGCTGGAGTGTTTTTGAGATAGTGCAGTTTTGCACGCTCATAGGTCCTATTTCTGTTAATCCCTGGCATGATTAAATTTAGTCACCTGCCATATAAAGGATTAATAATGCCGAACTAATGGGGTAAACGTCTGCAAGGTCCAAACTAATGGAGCAAAACACTATATATACATTTGGTAATCTAGATTCTAAGGATTATATATTTTATTTTGTTATTTAATTATTTAAGGCTCCAAACTGTAAAAAATCAAGGAAATAAACAGGGTATGAAAAGGGTATATTAGATCGATGGGTTGTTTGGTAGTGATTTACCTTGCCATTCCTTTATGAGAAAGATTTGAAGGTTAGATTATTATGGACACTATAATTACCTTTTCTATACCTATTTATGAAATTTCGAGAAAAAAAACATCTAACTCAAAATTCCCCAATCATAATTCTGCACCAAAAACTCCCACACACCATGCCACCCTCTCTAGGTCCTTAATGAAAAAAATATAACTGAAAATGCTCGTTAATTTGTGAAAGTGATACAATTACGTGATACTTTAGTCAACATGTATACAGATATGAAAATAAGAAAATATTAATGAAAAAGGTGAATATGAAATTATCTCACAATAGCTATTTGTTTGTATTTATTTATTTATTTATTTATTTATTTTTATTTGTTTTTGGTTAACAGATTCAGAGATGCCTAACAAAGATGCTAATAATAACGTCTTCCAGACCCGCCTTGCATTCGTACAAATTTTCGGTAGCAAAATGTCCCCGCCAAAGACCGGATTCTACTAGATTGCAGGGTCGCCATCGTTCGCCAAGAAAACAGAAACTTGAATGGGGAAAACTTTTTACAATCCCAAACTAAAGGGTCAGAACGTCTTAAATTCAGCAAACTACTGAGGCAAAACTGGGGGAATACGAAACAAAAAAATCGGTTTTGATAAAGCTAAGACTATAATAACCCATATTTGTCCTTTTATGGGGTATCAGAGGTGGCAGACAAAGATGTAAAGTCGACTTGGTCCTGGCCTTAAGCTGTTGGTGGGACGTGTGGGGAGCAGTGGTTAGGGGGCTTAACTGTGTGTGTATCTGTGTGTGTGTATGTGTGTGTGTGTGTGTGTGTGTGTGTATGGAGGGGGAAGCATGGGTTAGGGGGCTTAACTGTGTGTGTCTCTGTGTTTATGTGTGTGTGTGTGTGTGGAGGGGGGAGCAGGGTTAGGTGACTTAGCTGTGTGTGTGTGTGTGTATGGAGAGGAGAGCAGGGGTTAGGTGACTTAGCTGTGTGTGTTTCTGTGTATGTGTGTGTGTATGGAGGGGGAAGCATGGGTTAGGGGGCTTAACTGTGTGTGTCTCTGTGTTTATGTGTGTGTGTGTGTGTGTGTGGAGGGGGGAGCAGGGGTTAGGTGACTTAGCTGTGTGTGTTTCTGTGTGTATGTGTGTGTGTGTGTGTGTATGGAGGGGGAAGCAGGGGTTAGGTGACTTTTCTGTGTGTATGTGTGTGTGTGTGTGTGTATGGAGGGGGAAGCAGGGGTTAGGTGACTTAGCTGTGTGTGTTTCTGTGTGTATGTGTTTGTGTGTGTGTGTATGGAGGGGGAAGCAGGGGTTAGGGGGCTTAACTGTGTGTGTATGTGTGTGTATGGAGAGGGGAGCAGGGGTTAGGGGGCTTAGCTGTGTGTATGCGTGTGTGTTTGGAGGGGGGAGCAGGGGTTAGGGGGATTTGCGGTGTGTTTATGTGTGTGTGTGTGTGTATGTATGGAGGGGGGGGGGGGGCAGGGGTGATTGATTTTGCCCCGAGGGGCGAGTTTATTGAGCAGCGCCCCCCATCCTGTGAGGGGACAACCACTAGTAAGGCGATACATACTGCTCAAAGAGCCATTATTCCACTGAAACAACAGCATCGTCGTCTGGTTACATTCATATTTGTGTTTATAAATCAGGTTGGCATTATTCAGATGTGTTATTATAGTTTCCTCATTTAATTGTCACATGGTCTGTATATACGTATCTCTAAAAAAAAAAAAAAAAAAAAAAAAAAAAAGCAAGCAAGCTTGTAGTGACTGAATTATTAATTGACAGGTTGTAAATAATAGCACTACAGAACTAGTGCAATCGTATGAGGAGACTATTCATATTTTCATTACATCAATGGTTATTGAGATCATAGTTAGCTGAATACAATTATTGTCAAGAATTGATTAAACACCGAATGAAGCTTCAAATAATGCACTCGTTTCCAGGGACTACCACTCGAAGAGAACATTGAAGTCAAACGGTCGTCAACCAACACTTAATATGCTGAACATAAACTGTGTGTTTGTTTGTTTATTTTCTTTTTTCTTTCCCTGTTCTTTTTTCCTCTTTTTTTTCCTTTAATAAATTGGCTGTGGTTCATCTTCTGTGTTTATTTTATTTAGACTGCTTTTAAACCAGTTGTTGAATCTTAAATTTGGTTGTTGTGCATAATATTCCTTAATTTTCTCTAGAGTTGGGTCTTGTGATAGTTCTAGTTTGTGCCATATTTGTGTTGCTTGTCTATGGAGTCGGACATTTAATGGTAGTGTGTTTGTGTATTCGTGTATTTGTTGTGTCGTCATTGTATAGGGGTATCTTTGGTTTGTGGCGAATCTTAGGGCTTTGTTTTGTATTTTTTTTTTTTTTTTTTTTTTTTTGTAAGCGTGTGATTGTGAGATTGAATATACTTAGTGGGTATTTCAAGAATGTCAGGGGGTAAGGAAATGTGATTTGTATATTAGAAGACTGTGATTAACGAGACGTGTAACATGTGGAGGGAGGTGGTAGAAAGAGAGGGATCTCGTTGGGGGTGGAATTTTCGCTCCCAGGAATTTTTGTTCCTGTGGTATTTCAATAATAATAATAAAATAATAATAATAATAAGGGGACAACCACTGGTAAGGCAATACATACTGCTCAAAGAACCATTATTCTATTGTAATAACAGTATCGTCGTCTGGTGTTATTATAGTTTCCTCATTTGATTGCCACATGTGCTGTACAGTATATAGGCCTACGTGCTCATGAAAAACAAAAACAAATAAAATAAAAAAATGACTGAATTATTAATTGACAGGTAAATAATAGCACTACAAAACTAGTGCAATCATATGAGGAGACCATTCATGTTTTCTTACATCAATGGTTATTGAGATCATAGTTAGCTGAATACAAATATTACATACATGATGTGACTAATATTTCGAACTACATAAATTATTATGCAATAATAGTACCACAAATATATTACAATCATATGAGGGACACTTCACATTCTTCATTACATCAACGGTTATTGAGGCCATAGTTAGCTGAATACAAGAGTCACATACATAATGTGACTAATATTACCAACTACCGAAGTTATAATGGAATTATAGTAATACAAATATTTTACAAACATGAGTTACATGGTTCAAATTCTTATTACAATAATGGTTATTGAGGGGATAGTTGGCGCAATATGACCAGTGGAGAAGTTTACATGCCGATAGTAATATAATATTTAGTAGGGTGTGTGGTTATGGGAGAGAGGGAGGGGGGATGTAGGAGGTAGAGGAATGGGTGGGAGAGGAGGAGGGGTATGGGGGAGGGGGAGGAGGAGGAGGTAAGGTACTCCAGGGAGGAGGAAAGTGTGAAAGGGGAGGTGTGTGTGTGTGTGTGTATGTGTTGGGGAGGGTGGGACATACTACATATAAATAAGTTGTTTAAGGCCAGCCATAGTACTGAAGATAACAAAATAAATATGGTAGTTAAAAAAAAAAAAAAAAAAAAAAAAAAAAGGGGAAAGTTTGTATTTCAACGCAAGTCTACAGATATCAGCAGTATCGCTTCATCGTACCTGACACAACATATCAATAAGTAAAGAAGGAAACTGTATACATGCAAAGATCAAGATTCAATTATGTTTAGTAGCAAAACAATATTCAGAAGGAAGATACTAATAGTCCTCCGGGAGGGATATGCCGCATATCCGAAGGTACTTAATTGTAGGTCAAACCATTAGCCGAGAATATTGAGGACAATTATGTTGCTTACATATGCAAGGGTCATGTATATTGGCTTGCAAAAGGATATGAATTGGCACTTAACAGATTATTTAAATAAATACTGTGTTAGAGGCTCAGAGGGATATGTATATACTGTACATTGTCAATCTATTAAATGAGAATAGCAGTGATAAGTAAAGAAATACTGACTGGTATTATAAGTGTGACATGATCAATGAAAATATGAAATCGTGTAGAGGGCGTTACAAAGGGTTTAAGTGTGACCTTGTAAGAAAGAAGAGATGTGTGGAGGGCAAGGGGTGCATACTTATAAGGTTCATGTTCATGTTTACAGTACATATTATTGTGGGGGGGCAAAGTTCTTGTGTTTTTTTAGTATGTTATTGATTACGTTATTCTTTAGCATGTATATTGCTTGATCCTCAATTGTGGTTAACTGATTATTCCTGTATTCCCTAATCATTGGGCATTCCAGGATATAGTGCTCGAGAGAGTGTTTGTTGGGAGCTCTGCAAACCCTACATTGCCTGTGCTCTTCTTCTACCTGCCAATTCAGCTGCCATGGATAACAATAGCCAAGCCTTATTCTTGCATGTACTGAGTCTACCCACCTACTCGTTGTACGTTTACCATAGGTGTATTTGGTCGTAAATGCTACTTTATTGTAGTAGTTTATAGATCGGCTGGTATTATGATGTCTAGCTCTGTCTTCATCCACTCTTTCTTCTTGTGTCTTTTTAATTATAGTTCTCATTTGTTTCAATGACAGTTCAAGAATATGATCAGGTTCTTCTTTCTCTGTGGCCTCCTTGGCAAGCTTATCTGCCCTTTCATTGCCCGGGATGCCTACATGTGAAGGAATCCAGGCAAATTTGACCCCTAGCCCCTTCTCCCCTACACATTTTATCCCCCGTCTGATATCTTGTACAAGGAAAGGATAGGATAGCTAGAGATAGCTTCCAAGGCCGCCCTGCTGTCAGATAGGATAAGAATATTCTTTCCCCTTCGAAAGATACTCCCAATTCCCATCGCTATTGCCACCAGCTCAGTTTGAGTGGAGGAGGCCCAGTCCTGTAGCCTGGATAGTTCATCGTCTTCCTGAGCAAAGTTGCCACCACTCATAATAGTGATGGCAGCTCCTGCCCTCCCAGTTACGGTGTTAAGTGAGCCGTCACAGTATACCTGATCAGTGTTCTCATCTGTCATATCTTCTATTAGTGACATAAAGTTTGTCTTCAGAGCGTAGGACGGGATCTCAGACTTTTTTGTGTCGAGTTGTGTCACTATAATCTCAATAGTGGCCTCTTCCCAGGGCGGAAGGGGGACACTCAATTGCCGGTCATCTGGATGGTAGTCTGTAAGCTGGGTGGGCGGGGTGGGGTCAGTCAGTTGCCAGTCACCGATATAGTAGTCTGTAAGATGGTAGTCAAGAATGTCAGCAGCAGTTACATGTGGCCAGTCCCTGCCTTTTAAGTCATCTATTCTAAGTAGCTCCATTAGTGCAGTCTTAGGTCGTGTTTCTCTGTCGTCTCTCAGTGTTCGTATGCCTATTATCATATTTGATTTCTTTTATTCTATCAGTGATGGACGATAGATTTAACTCATATCTAAGATTTTTTACCTTGACATTTCTCGGACATCCAAAAATAAGTCTCATGGCTTCATTTTGCAGTTTGTCAAGTTTTTCGATCTGATTAGCAGGTAGACAGGATAGAGCAGGTGCATGGTAGTCAATTACTGATCTAATATAGGCAATGTACATGGTCCTGAGGATAGTGATGGAGGCACCCAAGCCTTTCCATGACATTACTTTAAGGGGCCTTAGTCGTCTTTTACAGGTGGTCATTACATGATTAAATTCAGCATTATTACCCTGTGGTCCCCCAACATACACTCCCAGATATTTATAATAGTCTACCCTCTCCAGTACATTACCATGAAGATGTAGAGGCTTGTTACGATTCCAACCTTTTGTTATGGCTTTTGTTTTGTTTGTTGATATTACCAGGCCTAATTGGTCACAAGCTTCTCCTACCAAGTCTAGGGCACGTTGCATGTCCCTGTGACTATCGGCCTGGATCAAAATATCATCAGCATAGCTTTCACAGATCACTCCTCTGGGAAATTTGAGTCTAACAATAATGTGCATTAATATGTTGAATAGTATTGGACTTAATACCCCCCCCTGTGGTGTACCCAGCTCAAGCTTACGTACTTCAGACTTTTTACCTTGAAAGACGACATATGCACTTCTATTGCTGAGGTATTCCTTGATCCAGCCCAATAGTTTACCTTTTACACTCATTTTCGCCAACTCGCAAAGTATTACATCCCTGTTTGCTACATCAAATGCACCCTTTAAATCTAAAAATACAGTAAAGTTACACCTATGGTTAGAGAGATATGATGTGATACAGGACATTGTACTTCTGCCTTTGATGTAGCCATTCAAATGCGGGCTCAATTGTGACTCTATTTTGTGCAGTAGCCTATTAAGGACAATCCTTTCAATTGTCTTGCAATAACAAGAAAGAAGTGATATAGGTCTCATGGCTGTAACAGAACCAGCCTTGGGTACAGGAATTATGACAGCTCTTTTCCAGTCAGGAGGGATGACACTGTTGCGATAGCTAAGGTTAAAGAAATCCAGCAATGGATTGCCTGCAACCTCTGTCATTGCACGTAGAATGGGATATGTTATCCCATCCTCCCCTGGGGCACTACTTTTGTTGTTGGATAGGGCTCTTTGGAGCTCGTAAGTGTTTATATCTTTACACGAGTCATCCTTAATGGCTATTGCTTCGTCTACTTGTTGGCGAAAATCCGGCAGGTTGGGTCCTAGCTTATTCCTAACTCTGAGAGGCAGATTACTGTAGGTGGAGGCAGAGGCCCATTCATCCATAAGGGTTTGAGCATATTCCTGAGGGTGGGGATGTGCTGCAGCTTGGTTAGTTTTCCCCCTTGCAATATTTATTTTCCTCCACACAACACTGATGGATGTATCTTTATTTGTGTGATTTAAAAAGTCTAACCAGAATTTCTCCCTTGCTTTAATTTTAGCCTGATGGGCCCTTTGACCACAGATTTTTATATTTTCAAAGTTTTCACCAGTTTTATTACCCTTCCAAATTTGTGTAGCAGTTTTTAACAAATTGGTGGTATCTTGTACCTCTTTATCATCCCTGTACCACCTTTGCCAGATTCCACCCTTGGCATTTGAACGGTATTTGTTTCCCCTATTATTTTTTGTTTTTTCTTGTTTGATTGCTGTTTGTTTGTTGTCTTTTTATGAGAGATTTGCTGTTCAGCATATCTTGTTAGATCTTGATAGAAAGTATTTATTGAGTTAGTCTCAGGATATGACTCAAACCACTTACTCATTCCCTCCACAAATTCTTTGGTATGCTGTGGTAGGAGTTGGAGCCTCTTCCTCCCCCCATCAACCCGCCTCTTTTTAACATCTAGCTTAGTTAATAGTGCAAAGTGATCAGATAATAGTAAGTCCTGCTTGTGAACAGAACAGGTACGATATGGCTCGTTATACAGACAAACATAATCTAGCCTGCCACCTAGGACATGCGTTGACTCCGGCTGTCCTATTAGTCTTACCTCATTACAGGAGTTTATATAATTTAACCATCGTTGACCATTAACATTAGTATTATTCCTACCTTCATGCGAGGACAGAGCTCTATGGTGAGCATTTAGGTCGCCCATCAATAGAGTCTGTTCTTCATATAGCAGGTCAGGAAATTCTTGTGTATCGAGTGAGTTGCAACCTACATATATGTTGATTATATTAAGTTGGTAATCATCAAGGTATAACTTTAAAGATATATTTTCAGTGTCCCTACCAAAAGAACAATAAAACCTCTTTACAGGTATAGTCTTTTTTACATACGTAATCAAACCCCTGGCAGATGTTTCAGTGCAGTAGTGTACATGGGCAATATAATTTCCAAATCTAGGGCGAAATGTTTCATTAGCCCTGGTTTCTTGGAGACATATTACATCCACGTCATGCAACATTGCAAAATGCTGAAGCTCTACAAAGCGTTGGTTAATGCCATTGATATTCCAACATAACACCTTTAGGCCTGTATCACAATTTCCTGTGTTATTCATTATCACTACCTACTTGGGTTTCTTCAACACTAGCTGTCTCTACCGGGTCTACCATACCCTCAATTACTTTGGCTGTCTCTTTCATTGTTGAAACAGCAGAGAGGAGGCGCATACCCTCCCTTTCTGAAAGTTTTTCTAGTTTTTCCCTTATTGATTTAACCGTGACCTTTCTTGGCAAGGCATGGGAAACATTGTTTAAAACATCGTCTCTTACTAATGGAATTCCAGTTTGTTCCCCTCTAACACTGTGATATTCCCCCTGCTTACAGTTTGTAATATTACTCGCATTGTCACTATTGTTCTCCGCCTGGTTATTGTTCATTTTGTTGGCTACACATGCGAGTACCAATTTCATCGCCTCATTTATTTGTGCTCTCATCATCTCACCTAATTGTGCTTGGAACTCAAGTTGCTGCTCCATGAGCCGTTGCAGTTGCTGTTGTTGTTGATCCGCCACAGACCTGAGGTGAGCCAGGGTAATTTGTATGGCGTGTGTCATCTCATCGTTGTTGTTGTTGTTGTTGTGGGGGGGGGGGGGGGGGGGGGGGGTTCGTGGCAGCCGGGATGTTGACACTTGTTGTTGTTGTGTTTGTCCCACGCCTGTACCCGCCACATCTGCCCACACATGTGTACTGGTGGGCTGTCTTGATGTCCCCGCGCGCCCTTGATCCCCGACTTCTCCCCCCACGCCGCTGGCAGTGGCTGCAGTCTCCTGGGCCAGCCCTGCCCCCACAACCATGGTGGTGTTGTTGTTGCTCCCTTGTCTGTCACATTTTCGTACCTGTGGGGGGGACAAAGGAGGGACAGGGGAGGAGAGTGAGGAATGGGAAGAGGAGGAGGAGGAGGATGGAAGGGAGGGAGGCAAGAGGGGACGGGAGGTGGGTGTGAGAGGGAGAGCGAGGGGGAGTGTGACGGAGGTAGAGCGGTTCACTGTATGCCCAGCTGACCGGGGTGACGGGGTAACGGTGAGTGGAGAGTGGGGGGCGATGTGATCATCTGACGACCTGTTGTTTGAGCTCCTAGTTGATGGGCGTTTGCTGCAGAGAATCGAGTGTGCATTATGATGACCATTGCAGTTGGCGCACCATGGAGAGACATATTTTCCTTCTTTTATATGTTTGCCACAAACGGATGACTCGTGTTGCCCTGCGCAGAACCTGCACCTGTGACATTCCTTGAAGCTAAAACTTTTGTGTCCCCATTTGCTGCAACGTAGACAGAAGGCAGGTGGTTCGTTATAGGTGGCTATGGGGTTGGGAGGAAGGATACTTATAAATTGATGCCTGCCCGGTATCACCCCTTTCCACAAGGCAAGCACTTGCTCACTCTCTTCCCCTCGTATTATGTGTCTCCTTGCCCACACCACTTGAGAATGTTGCTGTACTGCTTCAAGGGAGGCGGGGAGAGGGTATCGTTTTATAATGACCTTAGTCTTGACTTCATCCGGGCTAGGTGGTACTAGCTTCACTCCCTTATACCCCTGTGTAGTGAGAAACTTGAGGGTTGCATTCCCTACACTTCGTATGAACGGCCTATTATAGCCCTTGGCAAATGATACTTTCAGGTCTGGATGGGATACTGACAGCGATAAGGCCCAGTTGAAGAAGTCTGTCTCGTTCATTGTGTTATCTTTAGGCAGGTAAAGAGGCACTGACTCCGATACGGTTGACGGTTCTTGCGGGTCACGTTTTCGATGTACAAATTGAGCTCGCTCATTCGCCTCCCCCTTTTCGTTCCTCTTGTTATTCTTCTTCTTAGAATCGACCACGACATACCCCCTGTCATCTGGTTCTCCTCCTTCTCCTCTTTCTCTTTCTCTTCCTCTTCTGTCTTCCTCTTCCTCTTCCTCTCGGCACTCGGTTCTGTCGTCCATCACGTCGTTGGTGTCATGGTGTGTTTGTTCAGGATCTGTATCATTGTCAGTGGTTTCCTCCATTGTGTTATCCTTTCCGTTCACTTCGCCTGCATTCACGTTCACTTTCACGTTAACGGCATGGGGGGTTAACGCAGGGGTGAGGTGGCTTAGCTGTGTGTGTGTGTGTGTGGAGGGAAGAGCAAGCGTTATAGGCCTTACGTGTGTGTGTGTGCGTGTGTTTATTTATGTTTTTGGGTTTGTGTGTGTGGTTGGAGGGGCATGGGTTAGGAGTTTCAGCTGTACACAGTGTACAGGTATGTGTGCGCATGGTTAGGTGCTTTGCTGTTTGTGTAAAATATATAACACACAGATTGCTCATATGATTTTCTTTGATGTAACTTATTTCTCTTGTGCTATTTTGTCTTGTGATGATTTAGATAAAACACTAAATCTCACACGCGAACTATATTAATTAACCAGAAGAGAATGCTACTCTCTATGTCAGTCTGTCTTTCTGTCTTACTCTCACTCTCGACTCTCTCTCCCTGCCTCTCTCTCTATTTATATAGTTATCTATCTATCTATATATCTATAATTTTTTTTCTTTTCTGTGAATGAGGGAGACAAAAGGCATAACTGCCTGCAGCGAGTGCCTCCCCCTGATTTCAAAGAGTGACAGGGCCGAAATCAAGGGACGTTCGAGCTAAAATGCGTGGACACACGGAGTTTGAAGCACTTTAAGTCATAGGAAGAGGGAAAGACTGATTCTGGGAGAGAGTTCCAGAGCTCAGCAGTTGAATAGAAGAAAGTCTGAGAAAGTCTGATCTATCGATCATTCCCAAAAAAATGTTGAAAAGGAATAATTTCTGTATACAAGACTGAGTGGTCTTATCAACGGCAAAACCAGTGTGACCATAGGTGACTTCAATTGCCTAGTAAACTGGGAAGCAAGAACTGCCGAAGCTGAAGGTACGCGTCGAATGGACTTTGCTAATGATAACTTCGTGACCCAGTGGGTGAACGAGCGAACTAGAAACAACAATATACTAGATCTTGTGTTCACCACTGAAGATGAAAGTGTGACCAGCTTATCTGTTGGGGAATCACTTGGAGATAGTGACCACAATCTATTTAGGTTCTCCTTCGCACCTTTAGCAGCAGACCCACCAGTTCTCAGAGTGCAAAAGCTGATTTCCTTTGTGCAAATTTTGAAGGCCTTCGGGAATGCTTATTCCAGATCAGACTTGAGGGTGAGGATGTTAATGCCATTTGGTGTTCATTCAGAGAGCAGTTTATGGATCGACAAGTTGCATTCGTTCCTACTGAACTTACCAAATCAGGCTCACCTCAAGTAAAATAGTTCACACATGACAAAGACCAAAAGAAGTCAGGACCAAAGAGATTTAGATTCCTTCAAAAATAAATGTAGGAAAGTGAAAGCTCTTATAAAGGAAGCAACGTGGAATCAAGAACTAAGGGTTGCAACCCTCTGCAAAGAGAGTCCTAAAGAGTTCTTCAGTTATATGAACAGCAGGAAGCCATTCAAAAGTAGCATTGGACCGCAAAAGGACTCAACAGGCCAACTACAAACCTCTGATACTGATATAACTAAATCCTTAAACAACAATTTTGCCTCAGTATTTACAAAATATATCAGTGACATGCCAAGTCCAGGATTACTGCATGAGGGTGAAGTTCTTAGCAGAATTTGTTGTACCCCAGAGGAAGTAGCAAAAATAATAGAGAAATCAAATAGGTTCAAGTCAAATGGCCCAGATTGCTTTCTTCCCCGAGTTGTACGAGAAGTGCGCGATGAAATCTCACTTTTCTTGGCAGAAATCTTCAAGAAATCCCTAGAAACTGGAGAGATCCCTGAAGATAAGAATCTTGCCAATGTGACCCTTAACTTTAAGAAAGGGGATCATGAGTGTCCCAAGAATTGTCTGCCAATTTGCTTGACTTCAATCATAGTAAAACTCTTAGAAGGGATACTAGTAGATAAGATAGTTGAATATCTGGAAATCCACAACTTAATTACGGATTCCCAACATGGATTCAGGCCCCACCGATCATGTTTTAGTAATTTACTTGAATTTGTCCACGAAATGCTGAGTGAGTATGACAAAAGTGGAGCCATAGAAATGCTTTATTTACAAATTTCAAAAAGCTTTTGACAAAGTGCCTCATTGCAGGCTAATGTCAAAAGTGAGTGTACTGAGTAGCAATAGAGATCCTATAGTTAGTTACTAGAGGATCTCTAGGTAGCAATAAAGAGGTCATAAATTTAATCAAAATTTGGCTAACAAGTAGACAGAAATGAGTGGTAATCAATTGTGTTTCTTCTGAGTGGACTCCAGTCACTTTTGGAGTTCGACAGGGATCTGTCCTTGACCCACTTCTGTTTATCATATACGCCAATAACATCGATATTGGTCTGTTGAGTGTGATCTGCAAGTTTACAGATGCCATAAAGCTGGGAATGAATGTAAAGGACTCCAAAGGGGTTGAACAGCTCAGGATGGACCTTAACAGACTGGGTGAAAGGTCGGGGGCATGTCATATGCCTCTAAACTTAGAACAGTGAAAGGTGATGCATATCGGCCAACCGAACTACAAGTCTGGCTATTCGCTATTGGAAATGGCTCTAGAAGTGACTGACTTGGAACAGAATTTGAGTGTTCTGATCATCAGTGACGTAATGTTTTCAAAGCAGTGCATTGAAGTAGAAACGAAAGCTCAGAAATCATTGGGCTATATTAAAAGGCAATTTAAGTATAGAAATAAGGAAATAGTTCTTACACTTTACTATGCTCTGATACGGTCTCTCCTTGAGTATGCTGTTCGATTTTGGACTCCAGCACTCAGGAAAGATATAGAGCGACTGGAAAGAGTACAAACTAGAGCTACAAAGCTAATTCCATCGATCAGAAGACTGAGCTATGAGGACTGGTTGAGAGTTCTTGATCTGTTTCCTTTGGAAACACGCAGACTACTTTAATCAGCTGATTGAAGTTTATGAAATACTTAATGGGTTTGACAAAGTGAGTTATAGCAAAATATTTAGTCTCAATGTTAATACAACAAACAACCATGGTTGGAAGTTAGAATTGAAAAGGTCGAGCAATAATATTTGTGGAAACTATTTCACATATAAAATATGTTCAACCTGGAACAAACTTCCCTCAAAAGTTGTTAACAGTTCTTAAGTAGAGAAGTTCAAGAAGAGAGTAAATAGTATTTTGAACACTTTGTAATGAGAGTAGTGCACTAAGCTATCTCTCTCCTTCCACTTCGAGTATCTCCCCGGTATGGACCGCAAGGTCTCAGAGATAACTCTCTCTCTCTCTCTCTCTCTCTCTCTCTCTCTCTCTCTCTCACACACACACACCCACACACACACACACACACACACACACACACACACATAAATATTCATGCGTTGCAAGCCAAATGAGCCAAAAATACACTATTCATCTCAGCGCTCACATCTCAAAGGCAAGAACATTATCCAACACTTCAATATCCAATCAATACCAGACAACGCTATTTCAGGGAACTATTATTGGATGGAAGGACGGTCATTTTAATCAGAGTTCAGCGTTCTCCTATTAATCTGAAGCGTGTCTCTTAACACTATCTGATCCGAAGTCTTGTTGGTTATTATAATATTTTATTTTATTATTATTGAGGATTTTGCTTGCCTTTGCCGTTTTCGGGCAATTTATTGTTGTTGTCCCCTAGGCTACCAAAAACGCTTTCCCAGATTATCTTCATACTAAATTATACCCACCAAGATCACCTTTCAGCTAAATTATACCCACCAAGATCCCCTTTCAGCTAAATTATACCCACCAAGATCCCCTTTCAGCTAAATTATACCCCCAAGATCCCCTTTCAGCTAAATTATACCCACCAAGATCCCCTTTCAGCTAAATTATACCCACCAAGATCCCCTTTCAGCTAAATTATACCCACCAAGATCCCCTTTCAGCTAAATTATACCCACCAAGATCCCCTTTCAGCTAAATTTTTACATCTTTTCGATTGAGCAATGTCATGGCCAAAGGTCGATTTCTTTTATGATACAGGGTCGCTATCGCTTGCCCGAAAAAAATCAGCACCTGAACGGGGTAAAGCGTCTTAATATCGACAAAATAATGGATTGAAGCGTCTTAAAATCTCCAACATAATGGGAGGCAACAAGGGAGTACCAAAAATACCTCTCTTGGACCAAACAGGGCTAACATGTTTGGAGGGAACTTCTGCATATTTTTTCCAGCAATGATCATTAACCAAATTTGTGTTTTGTAAGGACCACTAGAATTAAATGAGGAACATAACTTTGTTCCATTATGACGTGATGCACAGCCTAACAGAGTGAGGGTGCTTGAGGTACGGTGCGGATGGTGGGGCGATGGACTGCCACTTAATGTAAACTAAAGGCATATTATTTTAGGCGATTTTTCTGACCTGCCACCTATTTTTGCTATAGTTTGTCACCTCATTTGCGCTGATTTTCCCTTCAATCACCATATTCATATACGATCGTTATCAATCCAAGCACTAACTTAATGCTAAAGTGAATTAAAATCGTACTGTGTGACTGAATTTGGTGTGTTTCATCTGAGAACCACGAGCTAGTATCTGATATTGGGTGGTAATAACGCCGGAAACATGGCTGTGTGACGCCGACTTTATGGGAGGTCGTCTTAACCCTATTTGGTCCGACCGAAGGGGGGGGGGTTGCTGTCAGAATTGTTGGGCCTCGTCTGTCTCGCTCCATTACTTTGGAGATTTTAAGACGATTCACTCTATTACTTTAGCAATACAAATACACTTCACCCCATTCAGGTGTCGATTATTA
Organism: Paralithodes platypus; assembly: GCA_032716605.1. Classification (NCBI taxonomy): domain Eukaryota; kingdom Metazoa; phylum Arthropoda; class Malacostraca; order Decapoda; family Lithodidae; genus Paralithodes; species Paralithodes platypus. The sequence continues at coordinate 30,666,496 of CM064547.1, forward strand.
TTCTGAGCGAGCAATAGCATGCCTGTATCTTAAAAAATGTACAAAGTTAACGTGAAGGAGGTCTGGTTGGCCATTTGTTTTTGTTTTTTGTTTTTTTAAGGAAGTCTGGGAAGGCGTTATGTTAGCCAAGGGGGACAAACTTAAATACATTGCTCAAAAATGGCAAAAGCAAGCCAATTTCTCAATAATAATCAAACAGAATATCGTAATAACCCATAAGAAGTTGGATCGGATAGGATTAAGCACAAAAGAGGCTGCTCAGTTTTAATGAAGGCCTGGGTTTTGCTTTGGCTGGGTTACGTAAATGTCAGTCGGAGTTAGGTTAAGATTAGTTAAGGTTAAGTTTAGCTTAGTTAAGATTAGGTCAAGTTAGAATAGCATAAGCTAAGACTAGGTTATCTTTGGCTAGGTCAAGACTGGGTTATGTTAAGGCTAGCTTAAGTTAGGATAGGTTAAAATAGGCTGTATTAACACCAAGTTATATTAAGGCTAGGGATTATGATTGACTAGGTTAGGTTAGGTTATCAAGGTTAGGTAAGATCATGTTTAGTAAAGATAGGTTATGAAAGGTCACTACTAGGTCTGCTTAATGTTTGCTTAGGTTTAAGTTAGACTTGCTTAGTTAAGATAAAAATTCGGTTAGGTTAGGTTGAGATGAGTTGAAGCTAAAGGGCACTTCACACATACTCGATTGTGGTCACGACAGCCACAACACTTAAAATCGGCATGTATTTTTTTGTTTTTGTATATATTCCAACTACTCCCTCTCGGGCATAGGCTGAGAGCCTTTACACTACACCGCTGAACACGGTGAGGCCCCTGAGGTCTTGTTCCAGTCTAAGGAGTGAGACATGCGAAGCACCCCGGTTCGAAGCAACTCCATTTCTGAAGCTGCTTCGCCTCTGCACTTCACCGTCTCATCCCCCACACTCGGACCCTAACTCTCAGAACGCCACCTATTGAGCAATTAACTCACTAGCCATTGCCCCCCTGTAACATATTTTGAATATGGGAATATTCATATAATGCTATTTAATCAGGGAACAATGAGTGTTTTTTTTGGTATTTCGGTGTGCTGTGGTAATGCACTGAAACTAGGTACAGCACAAATTCCATCCCAATAATATCTTCCCATTGACATATTGGGATTCGAACCCGGGTACATTGGATTACCAGTACAGTGGCAAGACCACTCTGCCACACCTCCATTACGGTGGTGGGAGCATGATTTGAGCGTGGGACAACCATGGGAAGACAATGTAATCACGGTAATAGGATGATTAACGACAGACCTAGAACAGACCCATGATGACTTCACGTTGTACAACGATGGAGCAGGACGGCGGACCATAGATCGGGACGACATAACCAAGGCGACGGACGACGGCGGCATAATGAGGAACAGTGGCCATACGACACTACAGTATGTACGGCAGTCCCACACACGACTCTTCACCCAAATATTACCAACCACCTACCACTACCACCACCATAAATCAAACTAGCAGTCCCCAGTACAACCTGTCTGACACAAGGTGAGTTCAATGAAGGGGTAAATAGTGATCTCTCCGGCCCACAGGGGAAAATTATCAAACATAAATTCCTCATATCGACATTTTTGGGATCTCCTTTACCTTCACTGTGTATTATCTGATTCTCATCTAGCGACATAACATACAAAATTAGTCACAGATTAAATTAACACCAAACAACAAATATTTACTTTACAGTACAGTATTGACAGGTGAGTGAATAAAAAGTATTGACTTCTTTCATGATTTCCGTTAACCTGAATTTGTTTAGTTTTTCTATATTCCAACTACTCCCTCTCGGGTATAGGCTGAGAGCTTGTACATTCAACCGTACATTCAACGGTGAAGCCTGTGAGGTCTCGTTCCAGTGTAGGGAGTGACACATGTGAAACACTTTGAGATGCAACCAGCCCCCCCCCTATCTTGCCTTCGCAAGATGCACGTGGCCCGGTTGCCCATCCACGGCTTGAAGCAGCCCCATCTCTGAAGCTGCCTCGCCCCAGTGCTTCACTGTCTCATCTTCTAGACTCGGACCCTCACACCAGATAAACGTTGTTGTACTGTACTTTTATGTTGCATTATTCACCCCCCCGTTACGCCAACTTTAATGGACCATGACAAAACTCATATGCATTGAACATGCCCCAAAAACATTTGATCCAGGCCGACACATGGGCATGCCACTAGACCGGCCCAGGACGCTGCCCGCCTGTACACGACCACACGTTTGCCAAGTCTGGGTGCATCAGGATGGAGATCGTATATGTGTGGAGTGCCCTTAACCTCTAAGCTGCGACGCTCCTTTCGGAATACACGGAGCAACCCTCCATCCTACTCCATTTCCTAACTAAGTTTGTCAAGGGGTGTGACGAAGTGCAGTCGGTTATAAATACTGAGTGAAACAGAGTACAATGTACGGAATCAATCTGAGTATAACGGAATATAAAGGAACCCCAAGAGGCATACATATGGGAGCATGTATGAGTGACCCATGCTACACAAGCCAATTTCCCCACCTCAAAATTATTTATATAATACTAAAACTCTAAATAATTTATTAGTATACTTCTTAGACCATGAAAACAGCAGACAATGAAAGTATTATCTCCTATGAAATACTTATTAGAAATACAATCTTTAACCCCTCCAATCCCAGCGCCGGATATATATGTCAGTAGATGAGTAACTCCCCAGTCCCAGCGACCTATATATCCGTCAGTAATGTACTTTCCTTGTAACTGCCTGTACAAACCTGTACCAGTTACCACAACCTTTTGAGCACTGCTCCCGTGTTGGCAACATTTCTCAGCTTATATGAGACCCACTGAAGGGTGACAGAGCCAGTCTTGCCTCATCTTTGAAGGTGGATAGGTGGTCTCTCCTGCCATTTTTGCCACATTGCTTGGGACTGCTGGGGACTTTTATTACTGTATCCTATGGTACAGTACGGGTTAAAGATATAGAACAAGATAAAACTAGACAAGAAAGGAGGAAGCAAAACAGAATTGGAGGGAATATGAATAAAAGAAAGACATGGAGGTAGGAGGGAAAGAGGAGAAAGAGAAGATAAAGTGGAAAGCAAGGGAAGTATTATCTCTTCCCTGCCAAGTCATTTCACTACTTTTAGCTCACTATAACTCGCCCTAGCTTGTAAGTTATGAGATCGAGCGAAACTGGACACTGACCATTGAAAACAAATCAGGTGTAAATCTCCCTATGGGAGGAACGAAAGGAGACATGTTGGGAAATTGAATACACAAAAGAAATGGAGATAGGAAATGAGGAGGGGGAGAAATACGGAGTGTAATAGAATATTTCATCAATTGCCAAAATAATAAATTATGTGTAACCTACATCTGTCACTTCATGTTCCTCTCAGCATGGTATCAGTTAAGAAACACTCGCAGAGAGAGTTCTTTGATCTGAATGTTGGGTTGAAACAGGGGTGTGTGATGTCCCTGTGGTTGTTTACTGTATATATGGATGGAGTCATGAAAGAAATACAAGGAAGAGCAGTGGATGTTGGTATATTGCTGATAAGGGAGGGAAATGAGTGGAAGCTTCCTGTACTGCTGTTTGCTGATGATACAGTTCTGATGAGTGAAATGAATGGGAGTTGCAGGGTCTGGTAAATATGCTTGGAACAGTGTGAGAAAAACGGAATCTGAAGGTAATTTTTTTTTTTTTTTTTTTTTTAAGAGACAATGAACGGAGGAAGGAAAAACACAGATAAAACAAAAAGGTCCATGTGCCTAAAGGCATCCTCCATTCATAAAATGTTTGTAACAACTGGATTTAAACATTTGTAGATTGTAAGTTTGTGGAAAGCAATTCGAGGGAAGTGAATTCCAAAGAGTAGTAGCTCTGGGGATAAATGAATTCTGATAAGCAGAAGTTCTGCATTGTGGAGGAGAAAGTGTAAATTCATGGGCGCTCTCAGCTGCCCTAGTTCTACGGGGAAAGATGTGGAGAGGCGGCACAATTGAAGCAAGTTCCTCGGAACAATTGCTGTGAAAATATCTGTAGAATAATGCAAGGGATGCAACGTTTCTTCGTATGGATAATGTAGGAAGGTCCTGTGTGATTGCAGGGTTATTGATTAATCTAATAGCTTTATTTTGAATTTTATTCTACTGCCTCAATGCAACCACTCCACTTCCACCCTACAGAGGTGAACAGTAATCCATCTGAGAACGCACATGACTTTTATATATCACGGCCAACTGCTCGTCAGTGAAGAATTCTCGAACTCTGTACAAGAGTCCCAGTTTTTTAGAGGCATTCTTAGCAATGCTTCTAACATAATGTGTCCAGCTCAAGTTAGTAGTTAATGTTACACAGAGAATGTCAATACTAGGGGAAGTGGGAATATTTACATCATTAACAAATATATGGGAGTCAGTGAGATTCTGTCGGTTAGAAAATTGAATGTACTTGGTTTTCTGTGCATTAAAGGAAACTAGATTCTTTTGTCCCCATCCATTAATTCTAGAAAGGTCCTGGTTCAGAGAAATTGCAGTGTTTATTTTTGAATTTATAAGATCGGGTTGGGTGAAAGAATTGGTAAATGTAAAGGAACTGTGGAGAGTTGAGTCATCTGCGTAGGAATGTATTGGATTATGAGTGGTAGATATGAGATCATTGATATGAATGAGGAACAGAATTGGGGCCAAAACTGATCCCTGGGGAACACCAGCATTTATTGAGTTAAATTGAGAATAAAGGCCATCTACCATTACACATATTTTTCTGTTATGAAGATAAGAAGAAATTAGTGGAACTAATGATGCAAGGCCGTAGTGTGACATCTTCGACAATAAGGATTGATGCCAGACTCTATCAAATGCCTTTGATATATCCAGTGCTATTGTATGTGTTTCACCATGTTGGTCTGTAGCTTGGTTGATTTGATGCGTAAGAAGGCAAAGCATGTCTGCAGTTGATCGACATCGTCTAAAACCATATTGCCTATCACTAATTAATTTATTATTCTCAAGATGCTTAATTATGTGATTATTTAATATAATTTCAAAGACTTTACCGAGAGTGGAAGTTATAGCTATTGGTCTGTAGTTTGATGGATCTGAAGAGGCACCTTTTTTAGGAACTGGATGGATGTTTGCTTCTTTCCAGGGTACTGGGAAACATGAGGTATGAGTACACAGACGGAAACATTTTGCCAATACAGGAGCGAGCACCAAGGAGCAATTCTTAAGTACTATTGGAGGAATTTCATCTGGACCAGGAGCCTTATCTACTGAGAGATTCTGCAAAATAGTTTTGACATGTCTGGTGTGGATCTTAAGTGAGGGAATTTCAGGCGAATTAAAATTAAGTACAGGGACATCTTGATTTATTTCATCTAAGGTTGAGTTGGTGGAGAAAATATCCGCAAGAAGGTTAGCTTTACCTCGTGGGTCACTTACAAGATTGCCAGTCGGAGATTTTAATGGTGGAATGGATGAAGCAGTAGTGAAGTTGGATTTAAATGAGTTAAGAGTAGACCAAAATATTTTGTTATCATTTGGATTATTTAGAAGTTTATTTGCCTGCTTGTGGAGAAAGTTTGATTTAGTTAGGTTTAATACAGTTTTGGCATGATTTCTGATGTTTCTAAAGTAATTAAAGGCTTCATGTGTTTTTGATCTTGTGTATGCATTGTAGGCTATTGCTTTTTGTTCAGTTACTCTAGCACAATTATGGTCAAACCATTTAGGTGAATTAGATCTTTTACTGTACTTTTAATGAGGAATAAAAGTTTCCATTCCATTTTTTACAAAATTTTGTATGTGGCTCAAGGTGGAGTGTGCATCATTAGAAAAGAAAGAGGTCCAGGGAATATCAATAAAGAAACCTTGAAGACCCTCCCAGTCTGCCCTATCGTAATGCCATTTAGTCACCAAAACAGGTTCAGAGTGGGAAGGTGTGGTAGGTGATAGACAGGTGGCCTGTATCAGACAGTGATCAGAAGATCCAAGCGGGGACCTCACTGTAACATCATAATTTTCTGAATTGGTTGTTAAAAATAAGTCCAGTAGGTGGGAATTATGATTAGGATTATCTGGTACACGGGTGGGTTGGTTGACTAGTTGAGTGAGATTAAATGAGTCTGCAAATAGCTCACATTCAAGACCAGCATCATCAGTCCTGGCTGAATGAGTGAGCCATTCAACATTATGGACATTAAAATCACCCAACACAGTGATTTCAGAAGAAGCATTTAAGTTGAGGACACTGAGTTGTGAGGACAGAGAATCAAAAAGACTTTGCTCTGGAGGAGTATTTGGGGAACGGTAGATGCAACATATGTATTTAAATTTACCAGCAGAAATTAATTTGTATATAGAATAATCAAAATAGGGACAATTGAAACTAGTAACCTCCTCCAGGGCAATTTCAGATTTTGCGAAGCAACATACACCTCCTTTAGGTCTGAAATTTTGGAGCAGTTGATAACCTGGAAAATTAAATCTAGACGTGTCAGATGTGAATGTTACTTGAGTCTCTGTCAAAAAAAGGAGAGTAGGGGATTCTGCTTGAAGAAATTGGTGTACAGAATTGATGTTAGAGTGAAGTCCCCTTATATTGTTAAAGAAAAAGCTGCACCGACGAGCAGCTTTGGGACGTTGCAATGCTCTTGACACAGTCGCATGATGACGACCGGGAGGGCCCTGTGTCAATGACCCAACCCTGCCGGGGGTGGATATCCGAGGGACCACCAGGTTTGCTCTTAACAATTGTACTGCCATATTTATTGGGTAAGGTGTATGGTGTTACATGTATGATATGTAGTGGGAAGAGTAGTGTTTTATGGATAGAGGATAGCAATGTAGGGCAATGTCGTGAAGTTGGATGTGTATGTTATATAAAGAGGGTTTTCCTGATACCCCTGATGTGTGAGGCAGAAAGATATGTATCCAGCTACCAAGGCCTGGGAGAGAAAATGGAATTCAGGCTATTCCCTGAGTCTCCCAAAACCTTGGCGGTAGTACTTCCCTGGGCGGGGCTGCCTACCCCTACTACCTACAGAAGAGTAGGGGGAGCAAGGTTATGGTCTTCGCAAGGGGTGAAGCCACAGAGTGTGAGATGAAGTTGAACTGTCAGGCTATGGAGATTGTCAGCTTATTTAAGTATCTGAGCAGTGTGCTGAATAAAGATGGGAGTATGGATGAAGAAGTGCAGGAGAGGGTGCAACAGGGGAAGAGGGTTGTAGGAACGCTGAAAGCAGTAACACGAAATAGGGTGGTCAGTATGGAAGTGAAGAAGTCCTTGCATGTGTGACGCTCCTGCATAGTAGCCACGTGCGGGCAGGCGCGCGCGTCAGCTGCCCAGCCATTTAGAAACCGGCTGGCGGCAGCCGGCTGGCCGGCTTTTCCTTAGTATATATCCTACGACAATGTAACTAATGTCTGGGATATTCTTATGTTGTTTCACAGCTTGAAGCTGCCCTTATTCTTAACCAACACATCTTAGTATATTTTATTCTCGATAGTTGATTGTTTCATTATAATATATAAGATGTAAGTCTAGTGAGAGTGGGAGGAGACGAGAGAGAGAGAGAGAGCGAGCGAGCAGGGTGGGGGAGGTGAGTGTTGCTTTTCCTCCTCCCTCCTCCCTCCCGGAGGAGTTGGTCGCCGTGTGGTCTTAGCTCTAGGTTTTGATTGGCTGGTGGTTCCTGGCGCCTTCTGCAGGCCTGCTGCCGGGTGACGTTGCGGCCTGTGATTGGCTGACCACCGTGCCTTTGTGTGGGATCCTGGAGGGGTCCAGAGGAGCTATTCTCCTCAGAGCTCACCTCACTGTCGTACCCTTCGGACCCCCATGATATCTATCCCTCTCAACCCCACTTAGAAACTTTCTCTCTTACTTTGTATACCTTCTTTCCACTACTTCACCAATCTATTTAATTATCCCATCCCCTTGATAGACCTTATATCTATCATTGTATTAATGACGAGCTCTCAGATAACTAGATAGGATTTTGGGCCTTATACAGAGATATAATTGTTAATGAGACCTAGGAAGCTTTTTTGTTGTCTCATATTTGGTGGTTTCATGCTTGCTAGTGTGTTCTTGTGGCAGGTGAGCAGGGGCTAGACCGGAGGGGAGGCTTTTGGCGATTCTTTAAGTAAAGTCTGCCGGTGCAAGTCCTGTGGACCTGCACGACTTTACTAGGATACCCGTGGGAGTCGGGGGGCATTTTCTTGTCTGTGTGCCTGTGTGTCTAGTGTTGTGTTGTGTGAGGGCCCTTGCCTAGTCCATTCAGCACTGCGCTAGCACGTCTTGCGTTTGTTTTAGGGTCGCCAGGAGAGAGTCAGATACTTGGGATCTGAGTCTCTCAAAAGAGCACCCTTTCAATTAGAGTAATTTGGCGCACAGACTTGGGAACGTCCCTAGGCTAGAGCAGGTGGCTTGGCCCGGGTATCCGAAGCCTATATCCTTCCAGCTAGACCTCTGCCACCTGGCAGATTAACAGCTAGCGGTTTATTATATCTGTATGCTTGTTATTGTGCCACAGTTTACCGTCTTTGTGAGCATTGTGAGTCAGGGTGTGGCTTAGAGACTGTCCGAGCAGGCTTGCCTGACTAAGAGTGAGAAGCACACCTGTATGTGGTTATGTTGCGAGTTGCTGCCTTTATTTAATTATACCTATGCCATTATACACTGTATGGCCTATCACTAGTATTTATTCCTGCTTATGAGATAAGAGTTCTCTAAATCCGTAACTTACTTTCTTTGCTAAGCATCAGATCCTACAGTAGCCGCATGCAGTTTAGAAACTTGCATCTTGCCTACCTGTACGATGTTTTGAGGACTGTTTGCTTTCACCTTCTTTCACGCAGGGGTGATTAGTTGTATTAATTAACGTAAAGTTAAATGTACTTTCTTCTAGTTTGTTATTAAATTGTTTCTGCAATTTAATTCCGTTATCTATCTTTTCCTTGAAGCTTTAAGTCAACTTAATTGTGTGATCTTTTATATAGCCTGCTTGACTATCAGCAGTCTATAGTGCGTGCACCCTGTAACCGAGTCATAGGATACCTTGTTGTCCAGGCAGGACTCTTGACGGTTTAGGGTGGTTTGTTGCCTGGGTTTATAGATAAGGGTGGGATCTAGCGTTTTCCGTTGTTGCTTGTTGCCGCATACCTAGTCCAATAGAAAGAGCCCAGTGTTTATATATCCCAGGACGTAACAAATGGCGACCTTGCATAGGATTTACTGAACAGAGGAATATAGTGGTTATTTGTTTTGAGATTCCTTATGATTAAAGGAATACAGTGGACATAGAGTTTTTTTTTGGAGCAACCAATATAACACATTAAAGACTTTAAATAACATTAGTATATACATACTTGCATAGGAGATAAGGCACATTCTATAACCGTGATAATTACTGCAGTGCACAAACATGTCTAATACATCAGAACACAGTGGTGGGTCAGGTCACGATACAGGCTCGGAGGGAGAAAGACCTGTGGAGTGGCTAGTCGATAGCGAGGAGGGTGCTAGAAGATTTTTAGAGGTGCCCCTTACCGCTGCCAGGGTGTTGAAGCTGAATAAGTATGGCTTAAGTGTGTGGCAGGTCTTCAGGGTTTAAGTGGCATGAGGAAAGATCAGCTGAGGACTTTGATATTGGGTTTAGAAGGGAGAGACCTGGGTGGAGAGGCGACTGGGGGCCCTGGTCCCCAGCCCCCCCTCCACTCTACCCCCATATCAAACGTCAGGGTGCCTGAATTTAGTACATACCCCCAAGTTGATGGTCAATGGCAGCGTGGAATTCAATCACAGGGACCCTCTCCATTAAATGCACCTTCCCCTCCTCAAGGGTTGACTCCAGATTTGTTGTTTCGGCTTGAGATGGCCCAGGTTGAGGCTGCCGAGAGACAGGCTAGTGTGCAGGCTGAGGTTGCTAGAGCTCAGGCTGAGGCTGCAGAGAGAACAGCTATACGAGAGGCTGAACTGCAGGCAGAGAGTACTAGGTATCGGGCTGACAGGGAGCTGGAGAGATCTCGAGTGGAGGTAACAGGGCGAAATATTGGGGAAGGTAACAGACATCGGGACCAATCATTGTCGCACCTGCTTAAACTAGTTCCTGTGTTCGATGAATCATGTGTAACTGAGTTTTTTATGCGATTTGAGAAGAAGTGTCAGGAACACCAGTGGCCTCAGGAAAAGTGGGCAGCATTAGTTTCATCAAGACTCCTAGGAAAGGGGCTAAAAGTGTATGATGCACTACCTTTAGAGTCCTGCGTAGTTTATGATGAGCTAAAGAAGGCTGTGCTACGGTCCTATGAGTTACAACCAGAAACTTACCGCTTGAAGTTTCGGGGTGTTACTAAGGGCAAGGATAGTACCTTCCTAGAACACGCCCGGGACTTGTCTGATGCACTACGACATTGGCTGCATTCTGAGAGGGCAGCTACTTTTGAGGAGTTGAGTGAGCTGGTTCTCTTGGAACAGTTCTTTTAAGTGCACAGGCGGGGACTTAACATTAAATATAAAGGAAAAAAATCCTAGAACTCTCCAGGAGGCAGCAGAAATGGCTGACCTCCGACTGTCATTAATTCGAGGGTGTGAAGCAGCAGCTAGGAGTGAGTCGGGTGCAAAGGATCGTACCCCTCCCCCTCCCAAGAATTTTGATACACATAAATACACAAAACCATGTAGCACTGACAATAAAACTGATCATAAACCAAATACCGTCCCGTATAAGAAGTCTAATGGTACCTCCCACTCCCAAGGGAATCCAAAGAGTAAAGAGTGCTTTGCATGTCACAAGGAGGGTCACTTTGCAAATGCTTGTCCGAACAAGCCACCAAACAAGGTTGTATCATTGGCCCGCAGCATAGGGGTGTCGCCTATATCTTCTGAGTTTGCCAAGGGTAGTTCGTCAGAGGTTGGGACACAGCCTGTGTTCAAGAGTCCGGAAGGCTCGAACCCTGTCCGCGACGTCTTTGGGGGTCATAGAGGGCATGGTTTTGTGAGGTGGGCTGGCGAAAGGCGAGGAGTTAAGCTATTGCGTGATACTGGGGCTTCTCAGACCTTGTTAAAGAACTTTACTGGTAGACCGATTAACGCTGCTCGGGTGGTGGTAGTTCAGGGGATCAATGCTACGAAGTCCTACCCGCTGGTGCGGATGGAGCTGGAGGTGGGTGGTGTGGCGAAGGGGCTGGATGTCGGAATCGTAGAGAACTTGCCTGTTGGGGGCGTCGACCTCCTCCTCGGCAACGACTTTGCGGTGCCTGCTTCTAAGGTTTCACCCTTGGTCGTTGCCGAGAAGGCGGCCGACGTTAGTAGGGAGGAACAGGAGCGGGTTGAGAAGTGTAGCGTACAAACTATGGCGTGTGTTGTGATGCTTTCTCAGACATCCGGAGCCTTGCAGCCACCACCTCAGTCTATCAAACCGAGGAGGAAAGGTCACAAGAAAACGGGAAGTTTTGGTCAATTGGAGAGTTTTGAGCCGGCAGTGTTTCTTGTTGACTCAATATTGGCACCTATGTTAGAGTCTGGAGAGGCCCCAGGACCTGTCACAGCTAGTGAGGAGGTAGGGCAGGAAGAGACTCCGAGGCAGCAACGTTACACACGGAGAGAAAAAAGGGTTGCTCAGTTTGATATTGGGGGAGGACTTGGGTTGCTTCGGAAGCATCTAGACAGGTTGGTTCCCTCAGATATTTGTAAACTGCAGTTGGAGGATCCGGAAGTTCAGAAGTGTGGTAATGGTGCTGTCGAGATCAAACACGAGGACGGGGAAGCATGTCATGTGAACCTGTTGGAGGAGTTTGTGAGGCAACCACCTGAGCAGCCTACTGTCCCTGCGTTGGTCTGCCGCGGCCAAGGTGGAGAAGGAGAGGGGGCCAGTAGGGCACAGGTGGAGGAGAGTAGGGATTGTCATGTCTCAGCGGAGCAGTGGGCGGGGGACACGAGTCTGGTGGCTGTGGAAGCGCTAGAGCACCTGCCTGAGCAGCAGTGTGCAGCACTCCAGCACCAGCTCGGTTCATACCCCACTGGTCGTGCCGAGCCCCTGAGTCTCACAACTCGGGCGGTGCAAGATGTTCCGCGGGCAGGTCACGTGAATGTTGAAAGACCGTTAGCCTCGTTGTTTCGGTGGTTCAAGGTGGGCGACGAGGCTTTGGCATGGTTGCCAGGTCAGGGTCGACCCATGGCTGCCAAGGGTGGTGGTCAAAAGGACATTGAGCAGATTGGTGAGGTTGGCTGTGGAGTGGATGTGCCCGGTCGTCGCATAGCCTCCCAATGCTGCTCTAGTCTAATGCAACAGCCCTACCATAGACCGACTGTATCTGGCCATGTCGCTAAAAGCGGTGATGCTGCGCAGGCAGATGTCGTCACAAGGAATGCGGGGGTGCGCATGTACGGTATCGGCGGGGAAGCCTTAGCAATAATGAACTATGGGAGTGACTGCACAGGTGGTACTGATTGTCCCTCTCATGACCTGGCTGTTCTAGGGACGAAGGTGGAGAAGGAGGGAGACTACAGGTTAGAAGCTGCGGTCTCGGCTGGGTTGTGGGAGGGCACTAGGCATGTTGTTCGTGGAGACAGTGCAAGGCAGTTGTTTACTAGGCTATGGCAGTACTTTCGCATGTTTGTTGCTTCTCCAGGCCTGATGTATGGGGTAGAATCCGACATGCAGGCTGGAGATAGTGCAAGGCTCAGTTTAATTCCCTACCGTATAAATCCTGCTCGACAGCCTATGGTGCAAGCAGAGCTGGATTACGTGTTGACGAAGGGTCTGAGGGATAAGGAATGTCGTGAGTGGTCGTTGCCTGTAACTTTGCAACCGGTGTTAAGTGGCAAGATCAGTGAGTGTGTTGATTGCGAGAGTGTGTGTGCATTATCCCTGACAGACGCCTATACCTTATCAAGAGTTGACGAGACCATAGACCGCCTCGGGGCTGCATCGCCTATCACGAAGGTAGAACTAGTGAAAGGTTATTGGCAGGCCCCGTTGCCGGAAAGAGCGAAGAGAAATGCCAGTCTTGTGATGAACTGGGCAGTTTATCAGTGCCAGGTGTTGTTTTGCTGCCGGAACACAAGTTGGATGTGTGGCATGATAAGGGCACTGATAATGTTTTGGCTGATTGGTTGTCACGGGAGGGTTTGTTTGCAGGAGAACCCTCGCCGTTCAGTCAGTGTGTGTTGAGAGTGGAGGAAAATAGGCTGTCACTGTAGTTCAGCCGAAAAAAAATAAAAAATAAAAAAGCAAAAAACCTTATAAAAACTCTTTATTTTTATAACGTGTAGAATTTTGTATAAGATGTTGTAGCAGTATCTAAGTTGAATGTTTCCGCTTATTGTCGCTAAGTTAGTTGAACTTGCTCGGTGAAGTGCAACAGCCTTTATTTTTTTTATATATAGTGCCTTGTGTCGCAACAGTGTGTGGTACTATGAGAAGCTTTCTGTTAGCTATGAAGAACTTAGTCAAGTGTCTTATATCTTGGGGGAGGTGTCACGCTCCTGCCCGCTCCTGCGGGCAGGCGCGCGCGTCGGCTGCCCAGCCATTTAGAAACCGGCTGGCGGCAGCCGGCTGGCCGGCTTTTCCTTAGTATATATCCTACGACAATGTAACTAATGGCTGGGATATTCTTATGTTGTTTCACAGCTTGAAGCTGCCCTTATTCTTAACCAACACATCTTAGTATATTTTATTCTCGATAGTTGATTGTTTCATTATAATATATAAGATGTAAGTCTAGTGAGAGTGGGCGGAGACGAGAGAGAGAGAGAGCGAGCGAGCAGGGTGGGGGAGGTGAGTGTTGCTTTTCCTCCTCCCTCCTCCCTCCCGGAGGAGTTGGTCGCCGCGTGGTCTTTTCTCTCGGTTTTGATTGGCTGGTGGTTCCTGGCGCCTTCTGCAGGCCTGCTGCCGGGTGACGTAGCGGCCTGTGATTGGCTGACCACCGTGCCTTTGTGTGGGATCCTGGAGGGGTCCAGAGGAGCTATTCTCCTCAGAGCTCACCTCACTGTCGTACCCTTCGGACCCCCTTGATATCTATCCCTCTCAACCCCACTTAGAAACTTTCTCTCTTACTTTGTATACCTTCTTTCCACTACTTCACCAATCTATTTAATTATCCCATCCCCTTGATAGACCTTATATCTACTATTGTATTAACGACGAGCTCTCAGATAACTAGATAGGATTTTGGGCCTTATGCAGAGATATAATTGTTAATGAGACCTAGGAAGCTTTTTTGTTGTCTCATATTTGGTGGTTTCATGCTTGCTAGTGTGTTCTTGTGGCAGGTGAGCAGGGGCTAGACCGGAGGGGGGGCTTTTTGCGATTCTTTAAGTAAAGTCTGCCGGTGCAAGTCCTGTGGACCTGCACGACTTTACTAGGATACCGTGGGAGTCTGGGGGCATTTTCTTGTCTGTGTGCCTGTGTGTCTAGTGTTGTGTTGTGTGAGGGCCCTTGCCTAGTCCATTCAGCACTGTGCTAGCACGTCTTGCGTTTGTTTTAGGGTCGCCAGGAGAGAGTCAGATACTTGGGATCTGAGTCTCTCAAGAGAGCACCCTTTCAATTAGAGTAATTTGGCGCACAGACTTGGGAACGTCCCTAGGCTAGAGCAGGTGGCTCAGCCCGGGTATCCGAAGCCTATATCCTTCCAGCTAGACCTCTGCCACCTGGCAGATTAACAGCTAGCGGTTTATTATATCTGTATGCTTGTTATTGTGCCACAGTTTACCGTCTTTGTGAGCATTGTGAGTCAGGGTGTGGCTTAGAGACTCTGTCCGAGCAGGCTTGCCTGACTAAGAGTGAGAAGCACACCTGTATGTGGTTATGTTGCGAGTTGCTGCCTTTATTTAATTATACCTATGCCATTATACACTGTATGGCCTATCACTAGTATTTATTCCTGCTTATGAGATAAGAGTTCTCTAAATCCGTAACTTACTTTCTTTGCTAAGCATCAGATCCTACAGTAGCCGCATGCAGTTTAGAAACCTGCATCTTGCCTACCTGTACGATGTTTTGAGGACTGTTTGCTTTCACCTTCTTTCACGCAGGGGTGATTAGTTGTATTAATTAACGTAACGTTAAATGTACTTTCTTCTAGTTTCTTATTAAATTGTTTCTGCAATTTAATTCCGTTATCTATCTTTTCCTTGAAGCTTTAAGTCAACTTAATTGTGTGATCTTTTATATAGCCTGCTTGACTATCAGCAGTCTATAGTGCGTGCACCCTGTAACCGAGTCATAGGATACCTTGTTGTCCAGGCAGGACTCTTGACGGTTTAGGGTGGTTTGTTGCCTGGGTTTATAGATAAGGGTGGGATCTAGCGTTTTCCGTTGTTGCTTGTTGCCGCATACCTAGTCCAATAGAAAGAGCCCAGTGTTTATATATCCCAGGACGTAACACATGACAGTGTGTGACACTGTGTGTGACAGGTGTGGTGGAGTGGTCATGCCACTGGATTGGTAATCCAATGGACCCGGGTTCAAATCCCGATATGTCAATGGGAAGATATTATTGGGATTGAATTTGTGCTGTATATAGTATTAGTGCATTACCACAAAGCCCACCGAAATGCCAAAAAAATACCCTCATTGTTCCCTGATTAAATAACACTGTATGAATATTCCCATATTCAAAATATGTTACAGGGGGACAATGCCTAGTGAGTTCATTGCTCAATAGGTGGCATTCTGAGAGTGAGGGTCTGAGTCTGGAGGGTGAGACGGTGAAGCACTTGAGCGAAGCAACCAGCCGCTTCAGAGATGGAGCTGCTTCGAGCCATGATAGATGCTTCACATGTCTCACTCCCCAGACTGGAACAAGACCTCACGGGCTTCACCGTGTTGAGCGGTGGAATGTACAGGCTCTCAGCCTATGCCCGAGAGGGAGTAGTTGGAATATAGAAAAAAAAAGAAAAAAAAAGTGTGGTAATCCCGACACTGACTTACGGAAGCGAAGCATGGACGTTGGTGGAGAAACTCAGACTAAGAGTGAGAGTGGTGGGAATGAGTTACTTGAAAAGTGCGTGCGGAGTTACATGGAGGGACAGACATATGAATGAGGAAGTAAGAAGGAGGTGTGGTGTGGAGGTAGATGTGCTGGAAAGTGTGAAAAGGAACACCTTGAGATGGTTCGACCATAATTATGGAACATATGGGAAGCGAGAGAATGACTGAGAGGGTGTACAAGAACGAGGTGGAAGGACAGAGACGGAGAGATAAACTGAAAGAGAGGTGGAAGGATGGAGTGAAGAAGTAAATGGATGAAGGCAGTGCTGGTTGGGAGGAAGGGCGTCGACTGACTGGGGACAGAGGTGCATCACGGCGTCAGGCAATAGATAGATAAATAGATAGATAGATTTTTAATCCATACATATATATTTTGATAAAGTTAACTAATTATTCATGTTTTTAAATAATTTTGAATACATAAAACAATTCACTTTATTGTAACTCTCAAATATATTGCACTTGCACATAATATAGTTTTACTATGTTTTACAGTACTTATTTCACTCATTATTTGTAATGTCTATGTATATTTTCAGCCTATTTTTCTGCCATTAGTTAACCCGAGGCGCGCGCGCAGGGTGTAGTGAACACCACACTTCTGGGCGGCAATATTAAGCTCCATTCCTGCCTATAATCGTCATTTTACGATAAATATCGTTATTACTTATTCATATGCGCCTATTTTACGTTTAATATGAAGATAGTAACATGTAACAACAATAAAACAAGTGGGAATAGTGTTTTGAGGGTCAAAATAGCAAATAATTGCCGACCGGCCATTCATCAAGTGTGGAGCTGAGGTGAGCCACACCCTCCCTTCTCGGAGCCTGGAGCTACACTGACTTACTCACTCACACTCTTAGACACTCTAAACCCTCTCTAGCAATATGAGCACGGCTTAGACCGGTTTGGAGATATTGGCATGATAAAAACACCAATAAATATGAGAATAAGAGGACAAATAGGTGATAATTGAAGGGGGGAGGGGAAGGAGGGGATTTTGACAGATGTGGAGTAGTGATAGGAGGTATGGATGGGAATTATCTCATTTTTATTTTTTTATTTTTTCTATATTCCAACTTACTTCCTCTCGGGCATAGGCTGAGAGCCTTAACATTCACCGCTTTACAATGAACAGTGAAGCCCGTGAGGTCTTGTTCCAGTCTAGGGAGTGAGACATGTGAAGCACGTAGAGCACAACGAGCACCTGCCATCTTGCCTTCACATGAGGCACGGTGCTCTCTCATGGCCCGAAACGACCCCATCTCTGAAGCCACCTCGTTCCCGTGCTTCACTGCCTCACCCCCTACACTCGGACTCTCACACTTACACACACAACGCCACCTGTTGAGCAGATAACTCATCAGGCATTGCACCCCTATAGCATATTTTGAATATGGGAATATTCATACAGTGCTATTTAATCAGGAAACAATGAGGGTATTTTATTGACGTTTCGGTGGGCTTGTGGTAATGCACTGATACTAGGTACAGCACAAATTCCATCCCAATAATATCTTCCCATTGATACATCGGGATTTGAACCCGGGACCTTTGGATTACCAGGCCAGTGGCAAGACCACTCCACCACACCTCCCCTAAATAACCATTTCACTTGTTTCAAGTGCTGCTGGGGCCTTTTAAAAGTTTTTTTTTAGGAGGTCCTCACCCTTGCCCACCAAAACCTCTTAAGAGTGTTCTTGCCGTTCCCGGGTTAATATACCGTTTATCATTAATTTAATCTTATTATTATTATCATAATTGTTATTTTTATTGATATTTATATTATTATTATTATTGTAGCGGAGTATGACGGAGAACAACAGAGTAATCTGGAGTTCATTTGGAGTGGGACCGAGTTGTAACCTAGTTCCTAAAGACAGGATTGAAAATTTGAACATGGCCAAATATTTTGCGTCCAGTCCTGAGTGGGATGGATTCAACGGGGTGCTACAGAGTATTCTGGAGTTTCACAGAGTTTGACAGAATGTCTCCAGGAGTCCATGCAGAGTTGCTACTATGCTGCACTCTACACCAAATTCCTAGATGTGGGAAGGGGGCTTAAGTTAGATTAAGTAAGTTATCAATAATGATACACTAGACAGGGTGTCGTCAAATTAATACTGACTGTGGGCGAAGTAACTGTGTGCAAAGTAACTTTGGGCAGAGTAACTGTGGGCAGAGTAACTGTGGGCAAAGTAAGTGTGGGTGAAGTAACTGTGTGAAGTAACTGTAGGCAAAGTAAATCTCTCTAATATTTGTATTAATTAGCAGAGTAATCAGGAATTGTCTTTGCCATTGACATGTTTCCCTATACCCAACCTCAATTCAATGGCATTCAAACCAGCTGAACTGAAAAGGTACTTGCTGGATCTTGATACCTATGGTGGCACAGACCCGGATGGGTTTTTCCCTCTCTTTTTTTTAAATGTTGCAGTGGTCTTGGCACCTAAATTGGCCGTAGTGTTTAGGTTGCTTTTGAAATCAGGTAGTTTTCCTCTCTGCTGGCATAAGGCTAGTATCACTCCTATTCCAAAGGGAAATACTGCCTCATCATCTCCTAATGACTATCGCCCGATCTCCATTACGCCTATCCTATCCAAGCTCTATGAGAGGCTTTTGTTCAGACGCCTTTCCTCTTATTGTAATAGTCATAATTTGATACCAAACTTACAGTTTGGTTTTCGTAAGGGACTAGGTACATGTGATGCACTTCTGACACTCACCCATGACTTGCAATCTTCATTGGACCAGGGACATGAGTCTAGAGTGTCGTGGCTATTGACTTTAGTTCTGCTTTTAACTTAGTCAACCATAATGCACTTCTGTATAAGTTACAGCTCATCGGAATTGGTGGCAATTTTTTAAGGATCTTTGAAGATTTTTTGATGAAAAGATCTCAGTCTGTGGTCATTGATGGGTGTCATTCTCCTTCTGTTCCTGTTGTTTCTGGCGTTCCACAAGGCAGTGTCCTTGGGCCTTTGCTTTTTATTATTTTTACTGCTGACCTGTGTTCCGAACTTGAAAATAAACTATTCTCCTATGCCGATGATACAACTTGTTATGGGTCAATTCCATCACCAATTGATCGACACAAAATTGCTACTGCTCTGAATATGGATTTAGCCAAAATTACATCATGGTGTGAACTTTGGGGTATGAAACTTATTGCTAGTAAAACACACTCCATTATCATCAGCAGATCTCGTACTTTGGATCTCCCCATCCTTATCTACAAGTTTCTGGCGAGCAAATTGAGAGTGTGGATACTCTGCGTTTGCTAGGAGTTACTCTGGATCCCAAACTTACTATTGAAAAGCATATTCGTTCTTTCTCCTCTTCTATTTCCCAAAAATTGGTCTGCTTCGCAAGTGTTATAAAACGTTTGCTTGTGATGCCACAGTTATCAAGTCTTTTTATGTTTTTATTTTGCCACAATTCGAGTACTGCCCACCTGTCTGGTTGTCAGCAGCTGACTGTCATCTAAAGTTGCTTGACAGGTCACTAAATTCTATCAGTTTTACTCTACCTCATTTGTCTCTTGATCTGTGTCATCGACGTAAAGTTGGTGCCCTTAGTCTTTTATTTAAAGTTTTTAACAACCCTCAGCATCCCTTACATGGGGTTCTGCCTGGGCCCTATGTCCGGGCTCGTGCAACTGGATTCACAAGCAATCTTAATGATCTTGCCATGAGCCGTGTTAATTTGTCTACTACACAGTTTTCACGGTGTTTTGTGCAGGCCATGGTTGACTTGTGGAATAAGTTGCCAAATGAGCTAGTCAATTCAGCTCATATCTCCATTTTTAAGTCTAGAGTTAATGTTTTTTGCAGCATTAATTCAAATGTTTAAACTTATTTTATTCTATTTAATTGTATTATATTTATATTTGATATATTCCACTGCATACTATTTTATTATTCATTTTATCTGTGTTTAATATATGTATATATATATATATACAGTATATATTTGTTTTTGTTTTTCTCCTAAGTTGCCGTAGTCTCTCTCCAGTGCCTCCGGGTGTTTTGTGTGGATGCATCTTGCTGGTGTTTCTGCACCCTGGTTGGAGACTTCGGCATCTCATATAATAATAATAATAATAATAATAATAGACAAACTAATTTTGGGCAAGGAACTGTGGGAGAGGACCTATGGGCGAAGTAACTATGGTAAGAGTAACTATGGGCAAAATAACTGTGAGCAAAGTAACAGTGGGTGAAAAGACTTCAAGACTTAATGAGGCGAGGTAAACTCAGGTCAAGGTCAGTGGGTCAACTAATATAGGCTAGGTCACTCACCATTAAATCTCAATTCACCTTCCTAATATTGCAGAAAACATATATACGAGAATCAAAGGGAATGGCAGTATCATAAGAGAGCTTCATCTGTGTAAGTCATCTAGCTATGTCATCTATATCTATCTTATTTATCTAATGTATCTGTATATATCTATTTATCGCTATATCGAACTCTTTATCTATCTATTCATTTATGCCTTAATTATTTATCTGTATCTACCTTTATATCCATTTTCCTACGTATGCACGTATCAAATTATCTATCTATATGTGTATTATCTGGACATACCTACAGTATATGTTACTCTATCTATATCTCCATCAATTTATTTGTGTTTTATAAGGCAAAGCATAAACAGCCAGGCCGCTTTGTATTTTGTCTCCTTCTTACACATAGGAAACAATATTATAGGCAATATTTGTAGTTATATGTATCATTATGTAAGAGATAACGACACATGGTGGACAATAGTATAGGATAGTCAAAATAATTCATGATGGGTAATACTCTAGGTTAGTCATAAGAATAGTTCTTGACTGACAGTATTCTAGGATAATCATAAGGACAGTTCATGATAATCAATAGTTTAGGATAGTAATAAGAACAGTTTCATGATAAACAGTATTTTAGGATAGCCCAATGATCAGGTAAGGCACAACTACCAAGTCATGATAGGCATTATATTAAGATAAGATCAGAAGCGGCTCTCTGCCGGTTCCCAATCAACTGATCAGAGCCATTGAAGGTCAGCTCACTCATCTTATAGGTGATCAAAGCACTGCAGCAAGAAAGGTTACATAATCAAACTCAGCGGGCTTGCCTAATAAAGAAAAACACGATTTATATCTAACTCTGCTGTGAGTGCGGTCGAAAACGAAGGGTATTGATAACTTGAACGCCCAAATAACTTTGATCAAAATAACGGGGGCTGGAAGGAAGGCAAGAGAGTTCCAGTTATTTATATTTTCAAGTTCTCAATAGCCTTGGTTTTTAGTTAATGGGAACAATGGCAAGATAAAACTTTGCCTTTGATTGAACAGTCGTCAAGGGAAGGTACGGCTGAGTGGTTATATTGTTGGCCTTTGAACAGCCAGGACACTGGTTCCAATAATGTTATATCTAGGAGGGATGATAGGAATATAGGAGTATAGGAATAACGATTTGTTGTTTATATATATATATTTTTTTTTTTTTTTTTTTTTCTATGTGATTGAGGGAGGCAAAAGGCATAACTGCCTATAGCGAGTGCCTCCCCCATAGTTGAAAGAGTGACAGGGCCAAAATCAAGGGATGTTCGAGCCAAAATGCCTGGACAAACGGAGTTTGAAGCAATTTAAGTCATAGGAAGAGGGAAAGACTGATTCTGGGAGAGAGTTCCAGAGCTCAGATGTTGAGTACAAGAAAGTTTGAGAGTAACGTTTCACTCTTGGGTTGGAGAGTTGCACAGAGTAGGGGTGGGATTGAGTTGCAAGACGGGTACCACGTGCCCTACGTAAAGGAGGTGGTATGCACTGGGATAGCTCTGAGGAAACACTGATTATTATAGTAGCGATAGAATAGCGAGAGAGATGCAACATTGCGGCGGAGAGAGAGAGATTGCAGAGAGTTGGTGAGTGGACGGGAGTTAATGATACGAAAGGCCTTCCTTTCAACTTTGTCTAGGAGAGCGGTGTGAGAGGAACCTCCCCACACATGTGAACAATACTCAATACAAGGGCGCACTATGCCCTGTACAGAGCAAGAAGCTGTGCAGGGGAAAAGAACCCCCTAAGGCAGTTGAGCACACCCAGCTTCTGGGAGGCTGCCTTAGCAAGACTGGTAATATGGTCCTTCCAAATGAGAGCAGAAGAAAAGAGACACCAAGAATATTGAGAGAAGATGAAGGGTTGATTTTGTATTGTTGAAGAATAAGGGATAGTCCGCTGGGAGATCCTGACGGGTAGATAGATGGAGGAGAAATTGGGTTTTGGAAGCATTAAAGTTAACAAGGTTTTCTCTGCCCCAATTGGAAATAGTATTTAGATCAGAATTTTAGAGTTCTATGGCTTCATTACGTTTGTCGTTGAGGGATTGCTGGCTGGGGCGTTCTGAAAAACTAATGGAGTAGTGTAAGGTTGAGTCGTCTGCGTATGAATGGATGGGAATTAAGGTACAGTTAAGGAGATCATTTATAAAAATTAGAAAGAGAATAGGAGATAGGACAGAGCCCTGAGGAACACCGGAGTTTATAGGGTGAGGAAGTGAACAATGGCCGTCCACAACCGCAGATATGGAACGGCCGGAAAGGAAATTAGAGACAAAGGCACAGATGGAGGGATAGAAACCGAAGGAGGGTAGTTTAGAAATTAAAGATTATGCCAGACTCTATCGAAGGCTTTCGATATGTCTAGTGCAATAGAAAAAATATATATATATATAATATATATATATATTTTCTTTAATACATACGAGGTTGAAAGAAATGGCAATTTCTGCGTTGGAAATTTTATTATTCAAAGTTTCCAGGTCTCTGATGAGTTTTCGCTGGGTGGCAGGAAGTAGATGAAGGAGATGAGCAAAATTCATGGTGGTACAGGGTTACATTAAAGTACATGATGATACAGGATATACGACGCGTTTCACTGGACAACCAGCATTATCAAGTAAGGAAGGAATGATATAAAAGGTAAACAGGAAGGGTATATATAGAGGGTGGAGGATCAGAGGAGGCGGAAAACAGGGGGCAAAAGTCTGCTATTGGTGGAAGGGAAAACTAGGAGAGAAAAAGGAGGTAACCGCTTCACGCATGCGCACTGGATGCGGGATGGTGGTCGATAGGTGGGGTCGAAGCTGATTGGCTGCGTGTCGAGGGGCGTGGCCTAAGTTGTGTGGCGCCTGCAGAAGACGAAGCTGAAGGAGGTAGCGCGGGGAGCTGCGTCAAGGGCACCGGGGGGCGAGGAGGGGTGTTAGGTCCTGTAGGGTAGTGCCTTTTGGCAGAAGGAAGGATCTGAAGGTCCAGAGTTTGGTTGTTGATGTTGGGATGTAAGGCTTGGATATATAAAGCTTCGAGTATAGGTAATCTCCTTGGGTCACTTTCTTTATCGAGTATGGTGGTGTGTTTCTCTAACTCGTTGCGTGTGAGGTGAGGGTGGTTAGGGGTGAGATAGTGGTCTTTGATGGCTCCAGCCTGAAGGTGAAGAGTTAACCTTAACCGACGTGAAAGACGAGTCTGCGTCATACCAATATAGGAATGAGGTCCACAGTCCTCATAATTACAGGTATGTTGGTAAATGACGTGATCGTCGGTCATCGGGCTCTTTATCTTGGTGGAGGCTGGTTTGTTGCGGAGAACGAGGTTGGAGGTCTTGGGGGATTTGTAATAAATTATTAATTTGATTTTGTTTTCCGGGTTGGTTGGGTGGACATGCTTGGAGATTATTTCTTTTAAGACGGCCTCGTCATTTTTGTGTTCAGAGGACATGTAATTGCGGTAGAAGATCTTAATTTCATTGGGGGGGTCAATGTTGGGAGGGCTTTGGGTGTACCATTTTTCAAGATGGTGGTTGATGGTGCTGGAGATGTCGGAGTTGGAGTATCCGTTATTTACTAAAACTTGGGATAGTCTTTCTAGTTCCTGGTGGGTGTCGGCCCAGGTAGAGCAGTGCGTGAGGGCTCTCTTAACATAGGCGAGATGGAGGATAGAAGATAACGGCGGGGGCATTCACTATCACCGTTGAGGCATTGTCCTGTGTTAGTTGGTTTAATGTAGACGGTGGTTTTGAACCCATGGTCGTTCAGAGCTACGAGGATGTCGAGGAAGGGGAGTTGTCCATTGTTAGATTTTTCAAAGGTGAAGTTAAGTCCGGAGGAGGTCATGAAGCGACGCTGGAGTTCCTGTAGTTCGTGGAGGTCCTTGATTTGCACGAAGATGTCATCCACGTATCTACAGTAGACGGCGGGTCGTTGGGCAGCCAGGAGCTCTTCCTCGATGGTACCCATGAAAAAGTTCGCAAAAAGAACTCCTAGGGGGCTGCCCATCGCCACACCGTCTATCTGCTTGTACATGTTGCCCCGGGGGCAAAGGAAGGGGGCCTCCTTGGTACATAGCTCCAGTAGTGTTTTCAGGGCCTTCTCCGGGATGTCCAGTGTAGGAGTATCAGGGCAATGATAAATTCGACGTAGAATCATGTCAATGGTCCTATCCACTGGCACGTTGGTGAACAGGCTTTCTACGTCGAGAGAGGCGATTGTGTGGTTGTTGTTACGGGGGGCGTCTCGTAAAATTTCCAAGAAATCGTGGGCTGAGTTAAGGTTGAATTGGCTGGGCACGTAGGGGGTGAGGAGGTTGTTTCAGGGCCTTGGCGATCTGGTAGGTGGCAGTGGGGATCTGGGAGATGATGGGGCGGAGGGGGTTCCCAGGTTTGTGTGTTTTGATGTACGTACGCATAACCAGGGGTGTATTCTCCGACGAGTTTTTTAAGGTGGATCCCTCCTTGTTTGGCGTTGATGGCGGTGATGGTGGTGTTGGCAATACGTTTGATTTCGTCGGTTGGGTTGCGGGTGATCTTTTTAAATTTAGTGTTGTCACTTAAGATGACGTCCATTTTTCTAAGATATTCCTCCTTGTCATGGATCACGAGGCAGGAGGCTTTATCCGCACGACGGATGATGATGTTGGGGTTGTCTCTTAATAGTTTGGCAGCTTGGAAGTGTTGTTTGTTGAGTATTTTGCTATGGTGAGTTCCTCTGGTTTTGGCGGCTTCAGCGAGGAGAGTAGGTTGTAGGGCGGGAGTAGTGGTGACCTTGCCATCCTTCTTGAGTCGTAGGATGTCGTCCAGGAGGATTTCCGTTTCTAGGCGTTTCCGGTGGGGGCCAGGTTTGGAGCTGTAGTGGCAGTTGAGGCCTTTGTTGAGGAGGTCTTCTTGGTGATGGGCAGCCCCCTAGGAGTTCTTTTTGCGAACTTTTTCATGGGTACCATCGAGGAAGAGCTCCTGGCTGCCCAACGACCCGCCGTCTACTGTAGATACGTGGATGACATCTTCGTGCAAATCAAGGACCTCCACGAACTACAGGAACTCCAGCATCGCTTCATGACCTCCTCCGGACTTAACTTCACCTTTGAAAATCTAACAATGGACAACTCCCCTTCCTCGACATCCTCGTAGCTCTGAACGACCATGGGTTCAAAACCACCGTCTACATTAAACCAACTAACACAGGACAATGCCTCAACGGTGATAGTGAACGCCGTTATCTTCTATCCTCCATCTCCGCCTATGTTAGGAGAGCCCTCACGCACTGCTCTACCTGGGCCGACACCCACCAGGAACTAGAAAGACTATCCCAAGTTTTAGTAAATAACGGATACTCCAACTCCGACATCTCCAGCACCATCAACCACCATTTTGAAAAATGGTACACCCAAAGCCCTCCCAACATGACCCCCCCAATGAAATTAAGATCTTCTACCGCAATTACATGTCCTCTGAACACAAAAATGACGAGGCCGTCTTAAAAGAAACAATCTCCAAGCATGTCCACCCAACCAACCCGGAAAACAAAATCAAATTAATAATTTATTACAAATCCCCCAAGACCTCCAACCTCGTTCTCCGCAACAAACCAGCCTCCACCAAGATAAAGAGCCCGATGACCGACGATCACGTCATTTACCAACATACCTGTAATTATGAGGATTGTGGACCTCATTCCTATATTGGTATGACGCAGACTCGTCTTTCACGTCGGTTAACTCTTCACCTTCAGGCTGGAGCCATCAAAGACCACTATCTCACCCCTAACCACCCTCACCTCACACGCAACGAGTTAGAGAAACACACCACCATACTCGATAAAGAAAGTGACCCAAGGAGATTACCTATACTCGAAGCTTTATATATCCAAGCCTTACATCCCAACATCAACAACCAAACTCTGGACCTTCAGATCCTTCCTTCTGCCAAAAGGCACTACCCTACAGGACCTAACACCCCTCCTCGCCCCCCGGTGCCCTTGACGCAGCCCCCCGCGCTACCTCCTTCAGCTTCGTCTTCTGCAGGCGCCACACAACTTAGGCCACGCCCCTCGACACGCAGCCAATCAGCTTCGACCCCACCTATCGACCACCATCCCGCATCCAGTGCGCATGCGTGAAGCGGTTACCCCCTTTTTCTCTCCTAGTTTTCCCTTCCACCAATAGCAGACTTTTTGCCCCCTGTTTTCCGCCTCCTCTGATCCTCCACCCTCTATATATACCCTTCCTGTTTACCTTTTATATCATTCCTTCCTTACTTGATAATGCTGGTTGTCCAGTGAAACGCGTCGTATATCCTGTATCATCATGTACTTTAATGTAACCCTGTACCACCATGAATTTTGCTCATCTCCTTCATCTACTTCCTGCCACCCAGCGAAAACTCATCAGAGACCTGGAAACTTTGAATAATAAAATTTCCAACGCAGAAATTGCCATTTCTTTCAACCTCGTATGTATTAAAGAAAATTTATTACCTGGCTTTACCAACATATATATATATATATATATATATATATACTGTATATATATACAGTATGTATATACATATATATATATACAATGCAGACGGTGGTCCTTATTTATTTTATCATAAATTTAAAGGGTCCCGGGGTTTTCAAATGTTCGTTTTGAGGTAGAAAAACTGTCTGAATTATCAAAGCGATCAGACAATTATTCGAACAGCGCTGGCCAATTCAAATATATATAGATTATATATAAGCACTTTTTCGTATTGGTTTGTATTATCGACGAATATAAACTAAAAATGTATGTTTCGAGTCCTTAGCATGTCACCTTATGTAATGTATTACCTCATGTATACTTACTTGTATAGCAAAATAATATAAACAACCAGTAAACACTTCATATTCTTTTCTTTTTAGATATGTCAAAAACACATGCTCAATCAACATTCTACTTGCTTGGTCAAGTAAACCCTGTGATTCTGGGGAGCAAGCTACCGTCCAATCGCCAGGCCTTGGGATTGTACCTCTATCACCACTTTGAGGAGAAGAAGGTCTCGAAGATCACCTTGAAAACTTCCATTGCTGAGGTTATGCAGTGGTGGCTGAGAGCCTGTATCCCGACTCCTGCAATCCAACACTGCCAGGCCAAGTTGGAGAAGTTGGTGACGGTGTGGAAGGGATTGAAGAAGTGTGAGGGAAGGACCAGTGAGACTCACAAATCAAATGAGGAGTCTTTCGTTCAGAACCTGGATGATCTCCTTCGACATAGCCCACGTCAGCGCTATGGAGATGATCAACATCCAGGAAGACCGTGATTTTCTCCTGGCCCAGCGGGAGAAAGGTAGGAAGGGAACAATGGCAGGGTTTGATGCTACTCTGGCTTCGAAGGAGGCTCGTGCTGCTGCATTGAAAGATACAGTTGAGAAGCGGAAGCGGAAAGTGAAGGAGGATATGGCAGCCGCATCAACGAGAGCCATTCTGGCAAGCAGCGGGTCCTCAAGTGGCACAGTAGATCCCGATGCACCATCAGGAGTTTCAGTTGGACGAATGTCTCAAAAAAAGCGGGGACGGAAGACCGTCATCTCGCCAGATCTAGCAGCGTCTCTCGATCGAAGCAGCTCTCGGACCGAGCTGCAATGAGTGTGGTCGGGGAGACTGCCCGAAGTCTCGGACATGAAGTGGACAATCTCGCCTTGAACCGCAGCTCAATCCGCCGCCTTCGACAGAAACATCGTAAAAAACGAGCCATACAAATTAAGGAGGAGTTCAAGGTTGGCGTTCCCCTCGTTGTCCATTGGGACGGGAAACTTCTCCCAGACCTCACTGGGAAAGAGAAGGTGGACCGGTTGCCTGTAATCGTGTCAGGAGAGGGGGTTTCCCAGCTCCTCGCTGTCCCCAAGCTGGAAACCGGCACAGGACAAGCCCAGGCCGATGCAGTTGCAGAGGTGATGCAACAATGGGGAGTTACGGAAGACTTGGCTGGGATGTGTTTCGATACGACAGCATCGAACACTGGACGACTCGCTGGGGCCTGTGTTCTACTCGAGCAGGAGCTTCAGAGAACTATGCTATGGTTGGCCTGCAGGCATCATGTCTTGGAACTCGTACTCGCGGCGGTGTTCAAATCCGCCTTGGGTTCCCCCTCTGGCCCAGACATTCTGCCATTCAAGGCGTTCCAAACCAAATGGTGTTCCATCGACCAGGCCACCTTCAGTCCAAGACCTGATGACGAGGAGCTCTGTCCATTCCTAGAAGACGTCGCTGCACCATGATCGAGTTCTGCAAGGGTCAGCTGGTAGAGCGGCAGCCTCGAGATGACTACCAGGAGCTTATGGAGCTCATCGTTGTCTTCCTCGGTGGAGAACCTCGCCGTGGGATCCGCTTCTGGGCACCAGGTGCGATGCACCAGGCACGGTGGAAGGCCAAGGCCATCTACGCCCTGAAAATGTGGTTGTTCCGCGTCCAGTTGCAAGGCGTGACAGCCAACCAAGTGAAGGGCCTGCGGAAACTCTGTTTGTTCGTCGCCCTGCTCTACGGAAAGGAGTGGATACTATCACCAAAGGCGGCAAGCACTCCTCGCAGAGACCTCGGCTTCATTCAACAACTATTGGAGTACGAGAAGATTGACGACAAGGTCTCCAAAGCTGCTACAACGAAATTTGTCACTCATCTGTGGTATTTGTCTGAGGAGATGGTTGGGCTCGCGTTGTTTGAAGATGGTGTGGACATGGACATGAAGCGGAAGATGGTGTCGGCCCTGTTCAAGAAAGAGGATGAATAGGAGCCACCCAAGCGTGTTGCGGTGCTGGATCCAAAAGTTCTTCTCTTGAAAAATCCCTCGACTTCTTCGTCACCACCAACACAATGAACTTGTTCCATCGCCTGCGCCTCCCAGACACCTTTCTCCAGATGGATCCTGAGGAGTGGGAGATCAACCAGGATTACCAGACGGCAAAGAGCCGGGTCCTCCAACTCGCCGTGGTAAATGATAGAGCAGAACGTGGAGTTGCCCTCATCCAGGATCTGAACGGCAAGATAAAACGGGATGAGGATCAGCTGCAGTTCCTCGTGCAGGTGGTGGCAGACCACCGGAAGAGGTTCCCTGACGCTTCCAAGAACACCATGGTGGAGCAGCACCGAAGTGGGCAACAATGAGTGGTCGATGGTCGCCATGAAACCCCCGGCTAGGCCGTCTAATACTCTAGGGAGAGGGGGACCCGCGGGAATTACTATTATATATACGAAAAAACCCTATGTAGGCTATATAGTGTATATATATATTTGAATTGGCCACCGCTGTTCGAATAATTGACAAATCGCTCTGTAACTTTCTATGTCTTGTTTCTACACCCAAAGGAACCAATTTAGACCCCGGGACACAACGAATTCAACATTTAAAAAATTAGGTCATTATAAGGACCTCCCATATATATATATATATATATATATATATATATATATATATATATATATATATATATATATTTCATTCAATAAACTTTGGTTTACTGACGCTTGTTTTACTGCTGTCCTCAATAAGGAGAAAGTATACAAACAGTACCAGTGCCTTTGAACTCCAGAATCTAGAACGCTATATATTTCTGACCGAAATCGTTCCAATTTTGTTCTTCGACTTGCCAAAAACTCTTTCATCAAAATTAAATAATTATAATGAACTCTCAAATTCTAGCTGTTCCCAAGATTTCTGGCACTTAGCCAAAAACCTCTCCAACAACCTCACTTCTTCGCCTTTCCCTTCTCTTTTCTGCTTATACTTCTTCCTCTGACAAAGCTGAACTGTTTGCTAAGATTTTCGCTAAAAACTCAATCTTGGACGATATATTATATATATATATAATTATATATATATATATATATATATATATATATATACAGCAGGCTATATGTGTATGTATATAGTATATACTAGATCAGCTATTGTCACTGTCGGTGGATACTCTATTCAAAGATTGTTACAAAGGAGTACAAAGGAAATCAAGCAACAATAGTTCTAGTGACCCTTCTAGGCTGCTTGTCCTCCAAAACACTGAGGATCAAGTGCCCAAACAGTAGTTTAGAGTGGGTAAGGGAACATTGGAAAGGGAACGACTGCCCTGGAAATAATGTCCGTGGCAGGATTAGGAAGTTAGTAGGGGACAGATGGGATAGTAACTGAGGGGAGGATAAAACAAAGTTATTCATTTACAAACGCAGTCAGTCGCGGGTTTGATGCGAGATATTTGTCTAGGCGAAGTTTAAATGAATCAACGGTGCTGCAGTCTATATAAAATCTCGGGGAAGCCCATTCCATAAGTTGACAACTCGATTGAAGAAGACATTTTTAGCTTTGTGTGAGTTAAAAGATTTACCAATAATTTTGCACCCGTTTCCCCGCGTGTAATTAGATTGGTCGATAGTGAAGTACTTACTACAGTTCATATTGTCGATGCCTTTGATGATTTTGAACACTTGAATTAAGTCGCCTCTTAATCTGCGCTGGGTTAAAGGAAATAGATTTAATTCTCTAAGACGCTCCTCGTATGGTTTGTTCTTTAGGCTAGGTATCATTTTGGTAACTCTACGTTAAACTCGTTCTAGCTTGTCTATATCTTTTTGGTAATAAGGGCACCAGGATTGAACGCAGTATCCAGAAGAGGGCGGACTAAGGAATTGTAAAGGGTTAGGATAACGTCTTTGGATTTATGCTCAAATGACCTGCCTATAAAGCCAATTATTTTGTTTGCCTTCTTAACAACTTCTGAACATTGTTGACTCGGTTTTAGGTTACGCGATATTGTTACTCCCAGATCGGTTTCTCTGTTTACATTCTTAAGCTGAGTGCCATTCATCAAATAGTTTGCTTTCTCATTTTGGTATCCGATATGTAGTCCTTTACATTTATCCGCATTGAAACTCATTTGCCAAATTTGGGCCCAACATGACAAGTTATCTAGATTGTGATGCAGATCGTCAACTTGTTCTTTTGAGAGTACGCTATTTGCAATTTTTGAATCGTCAAGCAAAATTTTGAGATTGTTACAGGTGAGACCCTCCATCTATGTCGTTTGATGTTAAATTAGAAAGAAATTGGTCCTTGTACCGGATCCCTGGGGTACCCTGCTACTCTACATTGGTACCATTTAGATGCCTTACCGTTTTATGACTACTCTTTAACTTTCCTGTCGCTGAGCGCAATTTTCTATCCATTTCAGACAACACCGTCTTGTATTCCATGCGCTTTTAAGTTTTTAGCAGTAAACGTTTGTGGGGAACTTTGTCAAAGGCCTTTTTGAAAATGCAAGAGGTATATCATATCGTACAGCCCTTTACTCTATCATAGAGGTTGAGGATTATCGTGGAAGAAAGTCTAAGAGAAAGGTTTGTTAACGACCCCATAATGAGCGGCGAGCAACATAAGTCGAGTTAAATAAAGCTGGACTATGTGGCGGCGCTCGACATAACTCGAGTGGCAATTTCAGCACGTAATGTGGCTGAGAGCGAGAGACAAGTGGTGGCAGGAAGACACTAGCGAGCGTATGACTGCTCCAGACCACGCGCGGCGAACCTACTGACACAAATCTCAGCTCCCTCAGCTCCCTCTCATCACATCGCTACCTACTCAATTATGTACTGAACGTACCGAATTAACTGCTTTTTGCACTCGCGTTGCACCGGTTATGGCCAAGAAATCTATCCATCATACGAAGGATCGTTATGGTGTCATTCGAAGAAAGCTCTGTTTATGCCCTTTCAGGGATAGGTACTTGTTTTACGTTCTGGGGGTCTTATTTTAGGCATCGAAATAGGGGGATCCCGTAAAACAGCCCCTAGTTTTGGCTAAAAACACCCCGCTGGCCGGTACACATACATAAACCGCATAGAGGCGCTCGGAAGGTCGTTAAACAGGAACGTTATTTACGAAAGCCGCTTGGTGAGTATCTTTAACCCTTAATAGCGGCGAGCTAACATGAAGTCGAGGTAAATAAAGCTGGACTATGTGGCGGCTGCTCGACCCATAACTCTGAGTGGCAATTTCATGCATGTAAGGTGGACTGAGAAGAGAGACATAGTGGCTGGCAGGAGGTAACTAGCGAGT
>CM064547.1:30698984-30771484 GCA_032716605.1 Paralithodes platypus
CAGATACTTTGGGATCTGAGTCTCTCAGAAGAGCACCCTTGCAATTAGAGTCATTTGGCGCACAGGACTTGGGAACGTCCCTAGGCTATAGTGCATGTGGCTTGGCCCGGGTATCCGAATCCTATATCCGTCCGGCTAGACCTCCGCCACCTGGCAGATTAACAACTAGCGGTTTATTATATCTGTATGCTTGTTATTGTTTCCACAGTTTACCGTCTTTGTGAGCATTGTGGAGTCCAGGGTGTGGCTTAGAGACGGTCCGAAGCAGGCTTGCCTGACTAAGAGTGAAGAAGCACACCTGTATGTGGTTATGTTGCGAGTTGCTGCCTTTATTTAATTAGACCTATGTCCCATAACACTGTATGGCCTATCACTAGTATTTATTCCTGCTTATGAGATAAGAGTTCTCTAAATCAGTAACTTACTTTCTTTGCTAAGCATCAGATCCTACAGTAGCCGCATGCAGTTTAGAAACCTGCATCTTGCCTACCTGTACGATGTTTTGAGGACTGTGTGCTTGCACCTTCTTTCACGCAGGGGGGTGTAGTTGAATTAATTAACGTAACGTTAAATGTACTTTCTTCTAGTTTGTTATTAAATTGTTTCTGCAATTTAATTCCGTTATCTATCTTTTCCTTGAAGCTTTAAGTCAACTTAATTGTGTTATCTTTATATAGCCTGCTTGACTATCAGCAGTCTATAGTGCGTGCACCCTGTAACAGAGTCATAGGATACCTTGTTGTCCAGGCAGGACTCTTGACGGTTTAGGGTGGTTTGTTGCCTGGGTTTATAGATAAGGGTTGGGATCTAGCGTTTTCCGTTGTTGCTTGTTGCCGCATACCTAGTCCAATAGAAAGAGCCCAGTGTTTATATATCCCAGGACGTAACAAATGGCGACCTTGCATAGGATTTACTGAACAGAGGAATATAGTGGTTATTTGTTTTGAGATTCCTTATGATTAAAGGAATACAGTGGACATAGAGTTTTTTTTGGAGCAACCAATAGAACACATTAAAGACTTTAAATAACATTAGTATATACATACTTGCATAGGAGATAAGGCACATTCTATAACCGTGATAATTACTTGCAGTGCACTAACATGTCTAATACATCAGAACACAGTGGTGGGTTCAGGTCACGATACAGGCTCGGAGGGAGAAAGACCTGTGGAGTGGCTAGTCGATAGCGAGGAGGGTGCTAGAAGATTTTTAGAGGTGCCCCTTACCGCTGCCAGGGTGTTGAAGCTGAATAAGTATGGCTTAAAGTGTGTGGCAGGTCTTCAGGGTTTTAAGTGGCATGAGGAAAGATCAGCTGAGGACTTTGATATTGGGTTTAGAAGGGAGAGACCTGGGTGGAGAGGCGACTGGGGGCCCCGGTCCCCAGCCCCCCCTCCACTCTACCCCCATATCAAACGTCAGGGTGCCTGAATTTAGTACATACCCCCAAGTTGATGGTCAATGGCAGCGTGGAATTCAATCACAGGGACCCTCTCCATTAATGCACCTTCCCCTCCTCAAGGGTTGACTCCAGATTTGTTGTTTCGCTTGAGATGGCCAGGTTGAGGCTGCCGAGAGACAGGCTAGTGTGGCAGGCTGAGGTTGCTAGAGCTCAGGCTGAGGCTGCAGAGAGAACAGCTATACGAGAGGCTGAACTGCAGGCATGAGAGTACTAGGTATCGGGCTGACAGGGATCTGGAGAGATCTCGAGTGGAGGTAACAGGGCGAAATATTGGGGAAGGTAACAGACATCGGGACCAATCATTGGTCGCACCGGCTTAAACTAGTTCCTGTGTTTCGATGAATCATGTGTAACTGAGTTTTTTATGCGATTTGAGAAGAAGTGTCAGGAACACCAGTGGCCTCAGGAAAAGTGGGCAGCATTAGTTTCATCAAGACTCCTAGGAAAGGGGCTAAAAGTGTATGATGCACTACCTTTAGAGTCTGCGTAGTTTATGATGAGCTAAAGAAGGCTGTGCTACGTCCTATGAGTTACAACCAGAAACTTACCGCTTGATAGTTCCGGGGTGTTACTAAGGGCAAGGATAGTACCTTCCTAGAACACGCCCGGGACTTGTCTGATGCACTACGACATTGGCTGCATTCTGAGAGGGCAGCTACTTTTGAGGAGTTGAGTGAGCTGGTTCTCTTGGAACAGTTCTTTTAAGTGCACAGGCGGGGGACTTAACATTAAATATAAAGGAAAAAAATCCTAGAACTCTCCAGGAGGCAGCTGAAATGGCTGACCTCCGACTGTCATTAATTCGAGTGTGTGGGGCAGCAGCTAGGAGTGAGTCGGGTGCAAAGGATCGTACCCCTCCCCCTCCCAAGAATTTTGATACACATAAA
Source organism: Paralithodes platypus (assembly GCA_032716605.1). Taxonomy (NCBI): domain Eukaryota; kingdom Metazoa; phylum Arthropoda; class Malacostraca; order Decapoda; family Lithodidae; genus Paralithodes; species Paralithodes platypus. The sequence goes on from CM064547.1 coordinate 30,701,334, forward strand.
TAACACAAAACCATGTAGCACTGACAATAAAACTGATCATAAACCAAATACCGTCCCCGTATAAGAAGTCTAATGGTACCTCCCCACTCCCAAGGGAATCCAAAGAGTAAAGAGTGCTTTGCATGTCACAAGTAGGGTCACTTTGCAAATGCTTGTCCGAACAAGCCACCAAACAAGGTTGTATCATTGGCCCGCAGCATAGGGGTGTCGCCTATATCTTCTGAGTTTGCCAAGGGTAGTTCGTCAGAGGTTGGGACACAGCCTGTGTTCAAGAGTCCGAAGGCTCGAACCCTGTCCGCGACGTCTTTGTGGGGTCATAGAGGGCATGGTTTTTGTGAGGTGGGCTGGCGAAAGGCGAGGAGTTAAGCTTATTGCGTGATACTGGGGCTTCTCAGACCTTGTTAAAGTACTTTACTGGTAGACCGATTAACGCTGCTCGGGTGGCGAACAGGGGATCAATGCTACGAAGTCCTACCCGCTGGTGCGGATGGAGCTGGAGGTGGGTGGTGTGGCGAAGGAGCTGGATGTAGGAATTGTAGAGAACTTGCCTGTTGGGGGCGTCGGCCCCCTCCCCCGGCACGACTTTGCGGGGCCTGCTTCTAAGGTTTCACCCTTGGTCGTTGCCGAGAAGGCGGCCGACGTTAGTAGGGAGGAACAGGAGCGGGTTGAGAAGTGTAGCGTACAAACTATGGCGTGTGTTGTGATGCTTTCTCAGACATCCGGAGCCTTGCAGCCACCACCTCAGTCTATCAAACCGAGGAGGAAAGGTCACAAGAAAACGGGAAGTTTTGGTCAATTGGAGAGTTTTGAGCCGGCAGTGTTTCTTGTTGACTCAATATTGGCACCTATGTTAGAGTCTGGAGAGGCCCCAGGATCTGTCACAGCTAGTGAGGAGGTAGGCAGGAAGAGACTCCGAGGCAGCAACGTTACACACGGAGAGAAAAAAGGGTTGCCTCAGTTTGATATTGGGGGAGGACTTGGGTTGCTTCGGAAGCATCTAGACAGGTTGGTTCCCTCAGATATTTGTAAACTGCAGTTGGAGGATCCGGAAGTTCAGAAGTGTGGTAATGGTGCTGTCGAGATCAAACACGAGGACGGGGAAGCATGTCATGTGAACCTGTTGGAGGAGTTTGTGAGGCAACCACCTGAGACATCCTACTGTCCCTGCGTTGGTCTGCCAGCGGGCCAAGGTGGAGAAGGAGAGGGGCCAGTAGGGCACAGGTGGAGGAGAGTAGGGATTGTCATGTATCAGCGGAGCAGTGGGCGGGGGACACGAGTCTGGTGGCTGTGGAAGCGCTAGAGCACCTGCCTGTGCAGCAGTGTGCAGCACTCCAGCACCCCCTCGGTTCATACCCCACAGGTCGTGCCGAGCCCCTGAGTCTCACAACTCGGGCGGTGCAAGATGTTCCGCGGGCAGGTCACGTGAATGTTGAAAGACCGTTAGCCTCGTTGTTTCGGTGGTTCAAGGTGGGCGACGAGGCTTTGGCATGGTTGCCAGGTCAGGGTCGACCCATGGCTGCCAAGGGTGGTGGTCAAAAGGACATTGAGCAGATTGGTTGAGGTTGGCTGTGGAGTGGATGTGCCCGGTCCTCGCATAGCCTCCCAAGGCGGCACTAGTCTAATGCAACAGCCCTACCATAGACCGACTGTATCTGGCCATGGCGCTAAAAGCGGTGATTCTGCGCAGGAAGATGTAGTCATAAGGAATGCGGGGGTGCGCATGTACGGTATCTGCGGTGAAGCCTTAGCAATAATGAACTATGGGAGTGACTGCACAGGTGGTACTGATTGTCCTTCTCATGACCTGGCTGTTCTAGGGACGAAGGTGGAGAAGGAGGGAGACTACAGGTTAGAAGCTGCGGTCTCGGCTGGGTTGTGGGAGGGCACTAGGCATGTTGTTCGTGGAGACAGTGCAAGGCAGTTGTTTACTAGGCTATGGTAGTACTTTCGCATGTTTGTTGCTTCTCCAGGCCTGATGTATGGGATAGAATCTGACATGCAGGCTGGAGACAGTGCAAGGCTCAGTTAAATTCCCTACCGTATAAATCCTGCCCATGGTGCAAGCAGAGCTGGATTACGTATTGACGAAGGGTCTGAGGGATAAGGAATGTCGTGAGTGGTCGTTGCCTGCTAACTTTGCAACCGGTGTTAAGTGGCAAGGATCAGTGAGTGTGTTGATTGCGAGAGTGTGTGTGCATTATCCCTGACAGACGCCTATACCTTATCAAGAGTTGACGAGACCATAGACCGCCTCGGGGCTGCATCGCCTATCACGAAGGTAGAACTAGTGAAAGGTTATTGGCAGGCCCCGTTGCCGGAAAGAGCGAAGAGAAATGCCAGTCTTGTGATGAACCGGGCCGTTTATCAGTGCCAGGTGTTGTTTTGCTGCCCGGAACACAAGTTGGATGGTGTGGCATGATAAGGGCACTGATAATGTTTTGGCTGATTGGTTGTCACGGGAGGGTTTGTTTGCAGGAGAACCCTCGCCGTTCAGTCAGTGTGTGTTGAGAGTGGAGGAAAATAGGCTGTCACTGTAGTTCAGCCGAAAAAAAATAAAAAATAAAAAAGCAAAAAACCTTATAAAAACTCTTTATTTTTATAACGTGTAGAATTTTGTATAAGATGTTGTAGCAGTATCTAAGTTGAATGTTTCCGCTTATTGTCGCTAAGTTAGTTGAACTTGCTCGGTGAAGTGCAACAGCCTTTATTTTTTTTATATATAGTGCCTTGTGTCGCAACAGTGTGTGGTACTATGAGAAGCTTTCTGTTAGCTATGAAGAACTTAGTCAAGTGTCTTATATCTTGGGGGAGGTGTCACGCTCCTGCCCGCTCCTGCGGGCAGGCGCGCGCGTCGGCTGCCCAGCCATTAGAAACCGGCTGGCGGCAGCCGGCTGGCCGGCTTTTCCTTAGTATATATCCTACGACAATGTAACTAATGGCTGGGATATTCTTATGTTGTTTCACACAGCTTGAAGCTGCCCTTATTCTTAACCAACACATCTTAGTATATTTTTATTCTCGATAGTTGATTGTTTCATTATAATATATAAGATGTAAGTCTAGTGAGAGTGGAAGGAGACGAGAGAGAGAGAGAGGGCGAGCGAGCAGGGTGGGGGAGGTGTTGTTGCTTTTCCTCCTCCCTCCTCCCTCCCGGAGGAGTTGGGCGCCGCGTGGTCTTTTCTCTGGGTTTTGATTGGCTGGTGGTTCCTGGCGCCTTCTGCAGGCCTGCTGCCGGGTGACGTAGCTGCCTGTGATTGGCTGACCACCGTGCCTTTGTGTGGGATCCTGGAGGGGTCCAGAGGAGCTATTCTCCTCAGAGCTCACCTCACTGTCGTACCCTTCGGACCCCCTTGATATCTATCCCTCTCAACCCCACTTAGAAACTTTCTCTCTTACTTTGTATACCTTCTTTCCACTACTTCACCAATCTATTTAATTATCCCATCCCCTTGATAGACCTTATATCTATTATTGTATTAACGACGAGCTCTCAGATAACTAGATAGGATTTTGGGCCTTATGCAGAGATATAATTGTTAATGAGACCTAGGAAGCTTTTTTGTTGTCTCATATTTGGTGGTTTCATGCTTGCTAGTGTGTTCTTGTGGCAGGTGAGCAGGGGCTAGACCGGAGGGGGGGCTTTTTGCGATTCTTTAAGTAAAGTCTGCCGGTGCAAGTCCTGTGGACCTGCACGACTTTACTAGGATACCCGTGGGAGTCTGGGGGCATTTTCTTGTCTGTGTGCCTGTGTGTCTAGTGTTGTGTTGTGTGAGGGCCCTTGCCTAGTCCATTCAGCACTGTGCTAGCACGTCTTGCGTTTGTTTTAGGGTCGCCAGGAGAGAGTCAGATACTTGGGATCTGAGTCTCTCAAGAGAGCACCCTTTCAATTAGAGTAATTTGGCGCACAGACTTGGGAACGTCCCTAGGCTAGAGCAGGTGGCTCAGCCCGGGTATCCGAAGCCTATATCCTTCCAGCTAGACCTCTGCCACCTGGCAGATTAACAGCTAGCGGTTTATTATATCTGTATGCTTGTTATTGTGCCACAGTTTACCGTCTTTGTGAGCATTGTGAGTCAGGGTGTGGCTTAGAGACTCTGTCCGAGCAGGCTTGCCTGACTAAGAGTGAGAAGCACACCTGTATGTGGTTATGTTGCGAGTTGCTGCCTTTATTTAATTATACCTATGCCATTATACACTGTATGGCCTATCACTAGTATTTATTCCTGCTTATGAGATAAGAGTTCTCTAAATCCGTAACTTACTTTCTTTGCTAAGCATCAGATCCTACAGTAGCCGCATGCAGTTTAGAAACCTGCATCTTGCCTACCTGTACGATGTTTTGAGGACTGTTTGCTTTCACCTTCTTTCACGCAGGGGTGATTAGTTGTATTAATTAACGTAACGTTAAATGTACTTTCTTCTAGTTTCTTATTAAATTGTTTCTGCAATTTAATTCCGTTATCTATCTTTTCCTTGAAGCTTTAAGTCAACTTAATTGTGTGATCTTTTATATAGCCTGCTTGACTATCAGCAGTCTATAGTGCGTGCACCCTGTAACCGAGTCATAGGATACCTTGTTGTCCAGGCAGGACTCTTGACGGTTTAGGGTGGTTTGTTGCCTGGGTTTATAGATAAGGGTGGGATCTAGCGTTTTCCGTTGTTGCTTGTTGCCGCATACCTAGTCCAATAGAAAGAGCCCAGTGTTTATATATCCCAGGACGTAACACATGACAGTGTGTGACACTGTGTGTGACAGGTGTGGTGGAGTGGTCATGCCACTGGATTGGTAATCCAATGGACCCGGGTTCAAATCCCGATATGTCAATGGGAAGATATTATTGGGATTGAATTTGTGCTGTATATAGTATCAGTGCATTACCACAAAGCCCACCGAAATGCCAAAAAAATACCCTCATTGTTCCCTGATTAAATAACACTGTATGAATATTCCCATATTCAAAATATGTTACAGGGGGACAATGCCTAGTGAGTTCATTGCTCAATAGGTGGCATTCTGAGAGTGAGGGTCTGAGTCTGGAGGGTGAGACGGTGAAGCACTTGAGCGAAGCAACCAGCCGCTTCAGAGATGGAGCTGCTTCGAGCCATGATAGATGCTTCACATGTCTCACTCCCCAGACTGGAACAAGACCTCACGGGCTTCACCGTGTTGAGCGGTGGAATGTACAGGCTCTCAGCCTATGCCCGAGAGGGAGTAGTTGGAATATAGAAAAAAAAAGAAAAAAAAAGTGTGGTAATCCCGACACTGACTTACGGAAGCGAAGCATGGACGTTGGTGGAGAAACTCAGACTAAGAGTGAGAGTGGTGGGAATGAGTTACTTGAAAAGTGCGTGCGGAGTTACATGGAGGGACAGACATATGAATGAGGAAGTAAGAAGGAGGTGTGGTGTGGAGGTAGATGTGCTGGAAAGTGTGAAAAGGAACACCTTGAGATGGTTCGACCATAATTATGGAACATATGGGAAGCGAGAGAATGACTGAGAGGGTGTACAAGAACGAGGTGGAAGGACAGAGACGGAGAGATAAACTGAAAGAGAGGTGGAAGGATGGAGTGAAGAAGTAAATGGATGAAGGCAGTGCTGGTTGGGAGGAAGGGCGTCGACTGACTGGGGACAGAGGTGCATCACGGCGTCAGGCAATAGATAGATAAATAGATAGATAGATTTTTAATCATACATATATATTTTGATAAAGTTAACTAATTATTCATGTTTTTAAATAATTTTGAATACATAAAACAATTCACTTTATTGTAACTCTCAAATATATTGCACTTGCACATAATATAGTTTTACTATGTTTTACAGTACTTATTTCACTCATTATTTGTAATGTCTATGTATATTTTCAGCCTATTTTTCTGCCATTAGTTAACCCGAGGCGCGCGCGCAGGGTGTAGTGAACACCACACTTCTGGGCGGCAATATTAAGCTCCATTCCTGCCTATAATCGTCATTTTACGATAAATATCGTTATTACTTATTCATATGCGCCTATTTTACGTTTAATATGAAGATAGTAACATGTAACAACAATAAAACAAGTGGGAATAGTGTTTTGAGGGTCAAAATAGCAAATAATTGCCGACCGGCCATTCATCAAGTGTGGAGCTGAGGTGAGCCACACCCTCCCTTCTCGGAGCCTGGAGCTACACTGACTTACTCACTCACACTCTTAGACACTCTAAACCCTCTCTAGCAATATGAGCACGGCTTAGACCGGTTTGGAGATATTGGCATGATAAAAACACCAATAAATATGAGAATAAGAGGACAAATAGGTGATAATTGAAGGGGGGAGGGGAAGGAGGGGATTTTGACAGATGTGGAGTAGTGATAGGAGGTATGGATGGGAATTATCTCATTTTTATTTTTTTTATTTTTTCTATATTCCAACTTACTTCCTCTCGGGCATAGGCTGAGAGCCTTAACATTCACCGCTTTACAATGAACAGTGAAGCCCGTGAGGTCTTGTTCCAGTCTAGGGAGTGAGACATGTGAAGCACGTAGAGCACAACGAGCACCTGCCATCTTGCCTTCACATGAGGCACGGTGCTCTCTCATGGCCCGAAACGACCCCATCTCTGAAGCCACCTCGTTCCCGTGCTTCACTGCCTCACCCCCTACACTCGGACTCTCACACTTACACACACACAACGCCACCTGTTGAGCAGATAACTCATCAGGCATTGCACCCCTATAGCATATTTTGAATATGGGAATATTCATACAGTGCTATTTAATCAGGAAACAATGAGGGTATTTTATTGACGTTTCGGTGGGCTTGTGGTAATGCACTGATACTAGGTACAGCACAAATTCCATCCCAATAATATCTTCCCATTGATACATCGGGATTTGAACCCGGGACCTTTGGATTACCAGGCCAGTGGCAAGACCACTCCACCACACCTCCCCTAAATAACCATTTCACTTGTTTCAAGTGCTGCTGGGGCCTTTTAAAAGTTTTTTTTTAGGAGGTCCTCACCCTTGCCCACCAAAACCTCTTAAGAGTGTTCTTGCCGTTCCCGGGTTAATATACCGTTTATCATTAATTTAATCTTATTATTATTATCATAATTGTTATTTTTATTGATATTTATATTATTATTATTGTAGCGGAGTATGACGGAGAACAACAGAGTAATCTGGAGTTCATTTGGAGTGGGACCGAGTTGTAACCTAGTTCCTAAAGACAGGATTGAAAATTTGAACATGGCCAAATATTTTGCGTCCAGTCCTGAGTGGGATGGATTCAACGGGGTGCTACAGAGTATTCTGGAGTTTCACAGAGTTTGACAGAATGTCTCCAGGAGTCCATGCAGAGTTGCTACTATGCTGCACTCTACACCAAATTCCTAGATGTGGGAAGGGGGCTTAAGTTAGATTAAGTAAGTTATCAATAATGATACACTAGACAGGGTGTCGTCAAATTAATACTGACTGTGGGCGAAGTAACTGTGTGCAAAGTAACTTTGGGCAGAGTAACTGTGGGCAGAGTAACTGTGGGCAAAGTAAGTGTGGGTGAAGTAACTGTGTGAAGTAACTGTAGGCAAAGTAAATCTCTCTAATATTTGTATTAATTAGCAGAGTAATCAGGAATTGTCTTTGCCATTGACATGTTTCCCTATACCCAACCTCAATTCAATGGCATTCAAACCAGCTGAACTGAAAAGGTACTTGCTGGATCTTGATACCTATGGTGGCACAGACCCGGATGGGTTTTTCCCTCTCTTTTTTTAAATGTTGCAGTGGTCTTGGCACCTAAATTGGCCGTAGTGTTTAGGTTGCTTTTGAAATCAGGTAGTTTTCCTCTCTGCTGGCATAAGGCTAGTATCACTCCTATTCCAAAGGGAAATACTGCCTCATCATCTCCTAATGACTATCGCCCGATCTCCATTACGCCTATCCTATCCAAGCTCTATGAGAGGCTTTTGTTCAGACGCCTTTCCTCTTATTGTAATAGTCATAATTTGATACCAAACTTACAGTTTGGTTTTCGTAAGGGACTAGGTACATGTGATGCACTTCTGACACTCACCCATGACTTGCAATCTTCATTGGACCAGGGACATGAGTCTAGAGTGTCGTGGCTATTGACTTTAGTTCTGCTTTTAACTTAGTCAACCATAATGCACTTCTGTATAAGTTACAGCTCATCGGAATTGGTGGCAATTTTTTAAGGATCTTTGAAGATTTTTTGATGAAAAGATCTCAGTCTGTGGTCATTGATGGGTGTCATTCTCCTTCTGTTCCTGTTGTTTCTGGCGTTCCACAAGGCAGTGTCCTTGGGCCTTTGCTTTTTATTATTTTTACTGCTGACCTGTGTTCCGAACTTGAAAATAAACTATTCTCCTATGCCGATGATACAACTTGTTATGGGTCAATTCCATCACCAATTGATCGACACAAAATTGCTACTGCTCTGAATATGGATTTAGCCAAAATTACATCATGGTGTGAACTTTGGGGTATGAAACTTATTGCTAGTAAAACACACTCCATTATCATCAGCAGATCTCGTACTTTGGATCTCCCCATCCTTATCTACAAGTTTCTGGCGAGCAAATTGAGAGTGTGGATACTCTGCGTTTGCTAGGAGTTACTCTGGATCCCAAACTTACTATTGAAAAGCATATTCGTTCTTTCTCCTCTTCTATTTCCCAAAAATTGGTCTGCTTCGCAAGTGTTATAAAACGTTGCTTGTGATGCCACAGTTATCAAGTCTTTTTATGTTTTTATTTTGCCACAATTCGAGTACTGCCCACCTGTCTGGTTGTCAGCAGCTGACTGTCATCTAAAGTTGCTTGACAGGTCACTAAATTCTATCAGTTTTACTCTACCTCATTTGTCTCTTGATCTGTGTCATCGACGTAAAGTTGGTGCCCTTAGTCTTTTATTTAAAGTTTTTAACAACCCTCAGCATCCCTTACATGGGGTTCTGCCTGGGCCCTATGTCCGGGCTCGTGCAACTGGATTCACAAGCAATCTTAATGATCTTGCCATGAGCCGTGTTAATTTGTCTACTACACAGTTTTCACGGTGTTTTGTGCAGGCCATGGTTGACTTGTGGAATAAGTTGCCAAATGAGCTAGTCAATTCAGCTCATATCTCCATTTTTAAGTCTAGAGTTAATGTTTTTTTGCAGCATTAATTCAAATGTTTAAACTTATTTTATTCTATTTAATTGTATTATATTTATATTTGATATATTCCACTGCATACTATTTTATTATTCATTTTATCTGTGTTTAATATATGTATATATATATATATACAGTATATATTTGTTTTTGTTTTTCTCCTAAGTTGCCGTAGTCTCTCTCCAGTGCCTCCGGGTGTTTTGTGTGGATGCATCTTGCTGGTGTTTCTGCACCCTGGTTGGAGACTTCGGCATCTCATATAATAATAATAATAATAATAATAATAGACAAACTAATTTTGGGCAAGGAACTGTGGGAGAGGACCTATGGGCGAAGTAACTATGGTAAGAGTAACTATGGGCAAAATAACTGTGAGCAAAGTAACAGTGGGTGAAAAGACTTCAAGACTTAATGAGGCGAGGTAAACTCAGGTCAAGGTCAGTGGGTCAACTAATATAGGCTAGGTCACTCACCATTAAATCTCAATTCACCTTCCTAATATTGCAGAAAACATATATACGAGAATCAAAGGGAATGGCAGTATCATAAGAGAGCTTCATCTGTGTAAGTCATCTAGCTATGTCATCTATATCTATCTTATTTATCTAATGTATCTGTATATATCTATTTATCGCTATATCGAACTCTTTATCTATCTATTCATTTATGCCTTAATTATTTATCTGTATCTACCTTTATATCCATTTTCCTACGTATGCACGTATCAAATTATCTATCTATATGTGTATTATCTGGACATACCTACAGTATATGTTACTCTATCTATATCTCCATCAATTTATTTGTGTTTTATAAGGCAAAGCATAACAGCCAGGCCGCTTTGTATTTTGTCTCCTTCTTACACATAGGAAACAATATTATAGGCAATATTTGTAGTTATATGTATCATTATGTAAGAGATAACGACACATGGTGGACAATAGTATAGGATAGTCAAAATAATTCATGATGGGTAATACTCTAGGTTAGTCATAAGAATAGTTCTTGACTGACAGTATTCTAGGATAATCATAAGGACAGTTCATGATAATCAATAGTTTAGGATAGTAATAAGAACAGTTCATGATAAACAGTATTTTAGGATAGCCCAATGATCAGGTAAGGCACAACTACCAAGTCATGATAGGCATTATATTAAGATAAGATCAGAAGCGGCTCTCTGCCGGTTCCCAATCAACTGATCAGAGCCATTGAAGGTCAGCTCACTCATCTTATAGGTGATCAAAGCACTGCAGCAAGAAAGGTTACATAATCAAACTCAGCGGGCTTGCCTAATAAAGAAAAACACGATTTATATCTAACTCTGCTGTGAGTGCGGTCGAAACGAAGGGTATTGATAACTTGAACGCCTAAATAACTTTGATCAAAATAACGGGGGCTGGAAGGAAGGCAAGAGAGTTCCAGTTATTTATATTTTCAAGTTCTCAATAGCCTTGGTTTTTAGTTAATGGGAACAATGGCAAGATAAAACTTTGCCTTTGATTGAACAGTCGTCAAGGGAAGGTACGGCTGAGTGGTTATATTGTTGGCCTTTGAACAGCCAGGACACTGGTTCCAATAATGTTATATCTAGGAGGGATGATAGGAATATAGGAGTATAGGAATAACGATTTGTTGTTTATATATATATATATTTTTTTTTTTTTTTTTTCTATGTGATTGAGGGAGGCAAAAGGCATAACTGCCTATAGCGAGTGCCTCCCCCATAGTTGAAAGAGTGACAGGGCCAAAATCAAGGGATGTTCGAGCCAAAATGCCTGGACAAACGGAGTTTGAAGCAATTTAAGTCATAGGAAGAGGGAAAGACTGATTCTGGGAGAGAGTTCCAGAGCTCAGATGTTGAGTACAAGAAAGTTTGAGAGTAACGTTTCACTCTTGGGTTGGAGAGTTGCACAGAGTAGGGGTGGGATTGAGTTGCAAGACGGGTACCACGTGCCCTACGTAAAGGAGGTGGTATGCACTGGGATAGCTCTGAGGAACACTGATTATTATAGTAGCGATAGAATAGCGAGAGAGATGCAACATTGCGGCGGAGAGAGAGAGATTGCAGAGAGTTGGTGAGTGGACGGGAGTTAATGATACGAAAGGCCTTCCTTTCAACTTTGTCTAGGAGAGCGGTGTGAGAGGAACCTCCCCACACATGTGAACAATACTCAATACAAGGGCGCACTATGCCCCTGTACAGAGCAAGAAGCTGTGCAGGGGAAAAGAACCCCCTAAGGCAGTTGAGCACACCCAGCTTCTGGGAGGCTGCCTTAGCAAGACTGGTAATATGGTCCTTCCAAATGAGAGCAGAAGAAAAAGAGACACCAAGAATATTGAGAGAAGATGAAGGGTTGATTTTTGTATTGTTGAAGAATAAGGGATAGTCCGCTGGGAGATCCTGACGGGTAGATAGATGGAGAAATTGGGTTTTGGAAGCATTAAAGTTAACAAGGTTTTCTCTGCCCCAATTGGAAATAGTATTTAGATCAGAATTTTAGAGTTCTATGGCTTCATTACGTTTGTCGTTGAGGGATTGCTGGCTGGGGCGTTCTGAAAAACTAATGGAGTAGTGTAAGGTTGAGTCGTCTGCGTATGAATGGATGGGAATTAAGGTACAGTTAAGGAGATCATTTATAAAAATTAGAAAGAGAATAGGAGATAGGACAGAGCCCTGAGGAACACCGGAGTTTATAGGGTGAGGAAGTGAACAATGGCCGTCCACAACCGCAGATATGGAACGGCCGGAAAGGAAATTAGAGACAAAGGCACAGATGGAGGGATAGAAACCGAAGGAGGGTAGTTTAGAAATTAAAGATTTATGCCAGACTCTATCGAAGGCTTTCGATATGTCTAGTGCAATAGAAAAAGTCATATATATATATATATATATATATATATTTTCTTTAATACATACGAGGTTGAAAGAAATGGCAATTTCTGCGTTGGAAATTTTATTATTCAAAGTTTCCAGGTCTCTGATGAGTTTTCGCTGGGTGGCAGGAAGTAGATGAAGGAGATGAGCAAAATTCATGGTGGTACAGGGTTACATTAACCCTTAATTAGCGGCGAGCAACATAAGTCGAGTTAAAAAAAGCTGGACTATGTGGCGGCGCTCGACATAGGTCGAGTGGCAATTTCAGCACGTAATGTGGCTGAGAGAGAGAGACAAGTGGTGGCAGGAGACTAGCGAGCGTATGACTGCTCCAGACCACCGCGGCGAACCTACTGACACAAATCTCAGCTCCCTCCTCCCTCTCTCACTCGCTACATACTCAATTATGTACTGAAAGTACCGAATTACCTGCTTTTTGCACTCGCGTTGCACGGTTATTGCAAGAAAACTATCCATCATACAAGGATCGTTATGGTGTCATTCGAAAGCTCTGTTTATGCCCTTTCAGGGATAGGTACTAGTTTTACGTTCTGGGTCTTATTTAGGCATGAAAATGATCACGTAAACAGCCCTATTTTGGCTAAAAACACCCCGCTGTGCGGTACACATAAATAAACCGCATAGGCCGCTCGTAAGGTGTTAAAGTACATGATGATACAGGATATACGACGCGTTTCACTGGACAACCAGCATTATCAAGTAAGGAAGGAATGATATAAAAGGTAAACAGGAAGGGTATATATAGAGGGTGGAGGATCAGAGGAGGCGGAAAACAGGGGGCAAAAGTCTGCTATTGGTGGAAGGGAAAACTAGGAGAGAAAAAGGAGGTAACCGCTTCACGCATGCGCACTGGATGCGGGATGGTGGTCGATAGGTGGGGTCGAAGCTGATTGGCTGCGTGTCGAGGGGCGTGGCCTAAGTTGTGTGGCGCCTGCAAAAGACGAAGCTGAAGGAGGTAGCGCGGGGAGCTGCGTCAAGGGCACCGGGGGGCGAGGAGGGGTGTTAGGTCCTGTAGGGTAGTGCCTTTTGGCAGAAGGAAGGATCTGAAGGTCCAGAGTTTGGTTGTTGATGTTGGGATGTAAGGCTTGGATATATAAAGCTTCGAGTATAGGTAATCTCCTTGGGTCACTTTCTTTATCGAGTATGGTGGTGTGTTTCTCTAACTCGTTGCGTGTGAGGTGAGGGTGGTTAGGGGTGAGATAGTGGTCTTTGATGGCTCCAGCCTGAAGGTGAAGAGTTAACCGACGTGAAAGACGAGTCTGCGTCATACCAATATAGGAATGAGGTCCACAGTCCTCATAATTACAGGTATGTTGGTAAATGACGTGATCGTCGGTCATCGGGCTCTTTATCTTGGTGGAGGCTGGTTTGTTGCGGAGAACGAGGTTGGAGGTCTTGGGGGATTTGTAATAAATTATTAATTTGATTTTGTTTTCCGGGTTGGTTGGGTGGACATGCTTGGAGATTATTTCTTTTAAGACGGCCTCGTCATTTTTGTGTTCAGAGGACATGTAATTGCGGTAGAAGATCTTAATTTCATTGGGGGGGTCAATGTTGGGAGGGCTTTGGGTGTACCATTTTTCAAGATGGTGGTTGATGGTGCTGGAGATGTCGGAGTTGGAGTATCCGTTATTTACTAAAACTTGGGATAGTCTTTCTAGTTCCTGGTGGGTGTCGGCCCAGGTAGAGCAGTGCGTGAGGGCTCTCTTAACATAGGCGGAGATGGAGGATAGAAGATAACGGCGGGGGCATTCACTATCACCGTTGAGGCATTGTCCTGTGTTAGTTGGTTTAATGTAGACGGTGGTTTTGAACCCATGGTCGTTCAGAGCTACGAGGATGTCGAGGAAGGGGAGTTGTCCATTGTTAGATTTTTCAAAGGTGAAGTTAAGTCCGGAGGAGGTCATGAAGCGACGCTGGAGTTCCTGTAGTTCGTGGAGGTCCTTGATTTGCACGAAGATGTCATCCACGTATCTACAGTAGACGGCGGGTCGTTGGGCAGCCAGGAGCTCTTCCTCGATGGTACCCATGAAAAAGTTCGCAAAAAGAACTCCTAGGGGGCTGCCCATCGCCACACCGTCTATCTGCTTGTACATGTTGCCCCGGGGGCAAAGGAAGGGGGCCTCCTTGGTACATAGCTCCAGTAGTGTTTTCAGGGCCTTCTCCGGGATGTCCAGTGTAGGAGTATCAGGGCAATGATAAATTCGACGTAGAATCATGTCAATGGTCCTATCCACTGGCACGTTGGTGAACAGGCTTTCTACGTCGAGAGAGGCGATTGTGTGGTTGTTGTTACGGGGGGCGTCTCGTAAAATTTCCAAGAAATCGTGGGCTGAGTTAAGGTTGAATTGGCTGGGCACGTAGGGGGTGAGGAGGTTGTTCAGGGCCTTGGCGATCTGGTAGGTGGCAGTGGGGATCTGGGAGATGATGGGGCGGAGGGGGTTCCCAGGTTTGTGTGTTTTGATGTACGTACGCATAACCAGGGGTGTATTCTCCGACGAGTTTTTTAAGGTGGATCCCTCCTTGTTTGGCGTTGATGGCGGTGATGGTGGTGTTGGCAATACGTTTGATTTCGTCGGTTGGGTTGCGGGTGATCTTTTTAAATTTAGTGTTGTCACTTAAGATGACGTCCATTTTTCTAAGATATTCCTCCTTGTCATGGATCACGAGGCAGGAGGCTTTATCCGCACGACGGATGATGATGTTGGGGTTGTCTCTTAATAGTTTGGCAGCTTGGAAGTGTTGTTTGTTGAGTATTTTGCTATGGTGAGTTCCTCTGGTTTTGGCGGCTTCAGCGAGGAGAGTAGGTTGTAGGGCGGGAGTAGTGGTGACCTTGCCATCCTTCTTGAGTCGTAGGATGTCGTCCAGGAGGATTTCCGTTTCTAGGCGTTTCCGGTGGGGGCCAGGTTTGGAGCTGTAGTGGCAGTTGAGGCCTTTGTTGAGGAGGTCTTCTTGGTGATGGGCAGCCCCCTAGGAGTTCTTTTTGCGAACTTTTTCATGGGTACCATCGAGGAAGAGCTCCTGGCTGCCCAACGACCCGCCGTCTACTGTAGATACGTGGATGACATCTTCGTGCAAATCAAGGACCTCCACGAACTACAGGAACTCCAGCATCGCTTCATGACCTCCTCCGGACTTAACTTCACCTTTGAAAAATCTAACAATGGACAACTCCCCTTCCTCGACATCCTCGTAGCTCTGAACGACCATGGGTTCAAAACCACCGTCTACATTAAACCAACTAACACAGGACAATGCCTCAACGGTGATAGTGAACGCCGTTATCTTCTATCCTCCATCTCCGCCTATGTTAGGAGAGCCCTCACGCACTGCTCTACCTGGGCCGACACCCACCAGGAACTAGAAAGACTATCCCAAGTTTTAGTAAATAACGGATACTCCAACTCCGACATCTCCAGCACCATCAACCACCATTTTGAAAAATGGTACACCCAAAGCCCTCCCAACATGACCCCCCCAATGAAATTAAGATCTTCTACCGCAATTACATGTCCTCTGAACACAAAAATGACGAGGCCGTCTTAAAAGAAACAATCTCCAAGCATGTCCACCCAACCAACCCGGAAAACAAAATCAAATTAATAATTTATTACAAATCCCCCAAGACCTCCAACCTCGTTCTCCGCAACAAACCAGCCTCCACCAAGATAAAGAGCCCGATGACCGACGATCACGTCATTTACCAACATACCTGTAATTATGAGGATTGTGGACCTCATTCCTATATTGGTATGACGCAGACTCGTCTTTCACGTCGGTTAACTCTTCACCTTCAGGCTGGAGCCATCAAAGACCACTATCTCACCCCTAACCACCCTCACCTCACACGCAACGAGTTAGAGAAACACACCACCATACTCGATAAAGAAAGTGACCCAAGGAGATTACCTATACTCGAAGCTTTATATATCCAAGCCTTACATCCCAACATCAACAACCAAACTCTGGACCTTCAGATCCTTCCTTCTGCCAAAAGGCACTACCCTACAGGACCTAACACCCCTCCTCGCCCCCCGGTGCCCTTGACGCAGCCCCCCGCGCTACCTCCTTCAGCTTCGTCTTCTGCAGGCGCCACACAACTTAGGCCACGCCCCTCGACACGCAGCCAATCAGCTTCGACCCCACCTATCGACCACCATCCCGCATCCAGTGCGCATGCGTGAAGCGGTTACCCCCTTTTTCTCTCCTAGTTTTCCCTTCCACCAATAGCAGACTTTTGCCCCCTGTTTTCCGCCTCCTCTGATCCTCCACCCTCTATATATACCCTTCCTGTTTACCTTTTATATCATTCCTTCCTTACTTGATAATGCTGGTTGTCCAGTGAAACGCGTCGTATATCCTGTATCATCATGTACTTTAATGTAACCCTGTACCACCATGAATTTTGCTCATCTCCTTCATCTACTTCCTGCCACCCAGCGAAAACTCATCAGAGACCTGGAAACTTTGAATAATAAAATTTCCAACGCAGAAATTGCCATTTCTTTCAACCTCGTATGTATTAAAGAAAATTTATTACCTGGCTTTACCAACATATATATATATATATATATATATATACTGTATATATATACAGTATGTATATACATATATATATACAATGCAGACGGTGGTCCTTATTTATTTTATCATAAATTTAAAGGGTCCCGGGGTTTTCAAATGTTCGTTTTGAGGTAGAAAAACTGTCTGAATTATCAAAGCGATCAGACAATTATTCGAACAGCGCTGGCCAATTCAAATATATATAGATTATATATAAGCACTTTTTCGTATTGGTTTGTATTATCGACGAATATAAACTAAAAATGTATGTTTCGAGTCCTTAGCATGTCACCTTATGTAATGTATTACCTCATGTATACTTACTTGTATAGCAAAATAATATAAACCAACCAGTAAACACTTCATATTCTTTTCTTTTTAGATATGTCAAAAACACATGCTCAATCAACATTCTACTTGCTTGGTCAAGTAAACCCTGTGATTCTGGGGAGCAAGCTACCGTCCAATCGCCAGGCCTTGGGATTGTACCTCTATCACCACTTTGAGGAGAAGAAGGTCTCGAAGATCACCTTGAAAACTTCCATTGCTGAGGTTATGCAGTGGTGGCTGAGAGCCTGTATCCCGACTCCTGCAATCCAACACTGCCAGGCCAAGTTGGAGAAGTTGGTGACGGTGTGGAAGGGATTGAAGAAGTGTGAGGGAAGGACCAGTGAGACTCACAAATCAAATGAGGAGTCTTTCGTTCAGAACCTGGATGATCTCCTTCGACATAGCCCACGTCAGCGCTATGGAGATGATCAACATCCAGGAAGACCGTGATTTTCTCCTGGCCCAGCGGGAGAAAGGTAGGAAGGGAACAATGGCAGGGTTTGATGCTACTCTGGCTTCGAAGGAGGCTCGTGCTGCTGCATTGAAAGATACAGTTGAGAAGCGGAAGCGGAAAGTGAAGGAGGATATGGCAGCCGCATCAACGAGAGCCATTCTGGCAAGCAGCGGGTCCTCAAGTGGCACAGTAGATCCCGATGCACCATCAGGAGTTTCAGTTGGACGAATGTCTCAAAAAAAGCGGGGACGGAAGACCGTCATCTCGCCAGATCTAGCAGCGTCTCTCGATCGAAGCAAGCTCTCGGACCGAGCTGCAATGAGTGTGGTCGGGGAGACTGCCCGAAGTCTCGGACATGAAGTGGACAATCTCGCCTTGAACCGCAGCTCAATCCGCCGCCTTCGACAGAAACATCGTAAAAAACGAGCCATACAAATTAAGGAGGAGTTCAAGGTTGGCGTTCCCCTCGTTGTCCATTGGGACGGGAAACTTCTCCCAGACCTCACTGGGAAAGAGAAGGTGGACCGGTTGCCTGTAATCGTGTCAGGAGAGGGGGTTTCCCAGCTCCTCGCTGTCCCCAAGCTGGAAACCGGCACAGGACAAGCCCAGGCCGATGCAGTTGCAGAGGTGATGCAACAATGGGGAGTTACGGAAGACTTGGCTGGGATGTGTTTCGATACGACAGCATCGAACACTGGACGACTCGCTGGGGCCTGTGTTCTACTCGAGCAGGAGCTTCAGAGAACTATGCTATGGTTGGCCTGCAGGCATCATGTCTTGGAACTCGTACTCGCGGCGGTGTTCAAATCCGCCTTGGGTTCCCCCTCTGGCCCAGACATTCTGCCATTCAAGGCGTTCCAAACCAAATGGTGTTCCATCGACCAGGCCACCTTCAGTCCAAGACCTGATGACGAGGAGCTCTGTCCATTCCTAGAAGACGTCGCTGCACCCATGATCGAGTTCTGCAAGGGTCAGCTGGTAGAGCGGCAGCCTCGAGATGACTACCAGGAGCTTATGGAGCTCATCGTTGTCTTCCTCGGTGGAGAACCTCGCCGTGGGATCCGCTTCTGGGCACCAGGTGCGATGCACCAGGCACGGTGGAAGGCCAAGGCCATCTACGCCCTGAAAATGTGGTTGTTCCGCGTCCAGTTGCAAGGCGTGACAGCCAACCAAGTGAAGGGCCTGCGGAAACTCTGTTTGTTCGTCGCCCTGCTCTACGGAAAGGAGTGGATACTATCACCAAAGGCGGCAAGCACTCCTCGCAGAGACCTCGGCTTCATTCAACAACTATTGGAGTACGAGAAGATTGACGACAAGGTCTCCAAAGCTGCTACAACGAAATTTGTCACTCATCTGTGGTATTTGTCTGAGGAGATGGTTGGGCTCGCGTTGTTTGAAGATGGTGTGGACATGGACATGAAGCGGAAGATGGTGTCGGCCCTGTTCAAGAAAGAGGATGAATAGGAGCCACCCAAGCGTGTTGCGGTGCTGGATCCAAAAGTTCTTCTCTTGAAAAATCCCTCGACTTCTTCGTCACCACCAACACAATGAACTTGTTCCATCGCCTGCGCCTCCCAGACACCTTTCTCCAGATGGATCCTGAGGAGTGGGAGATCAACCAGGATTACCAGACGGCAAAGAGCCGGGTCCTCTAACTCGCCGTGGTAAATGATAGAGCAGAACGTGGAGTTGCCCTCATCCAGGATCTGAACGGCAAGATAACACGGGATGAGGATCAGCTGCAGTTCCTCGTGCAGGTGGTGGCAGACCACCGGAAGAGGTTCCCTGACGCTTCCAAGAACACCATGGTGGAGCAGCACCGAAGTGGGCAACAATGAGTGGTCGATGGTCGCCATGAAACCCCCGGCTAGGCCGTCTAATACTCTAGGGAGAGGGGGACCCGCGGGAATTACTATTATATATACGAAAAAACCCTATGTAGGCTATATAGTGTATATATATATTTGAATTGGCCACCGCTGTTCGAATAATTGACAAATCGCTCTGTAACTTTCTATGTCTTGTTTCTACACCCAAAGGAACCAATTTAGACCCCGGGACACAACGAATTCAACATTTAAAAAATTAGGTCATTATAAGGACCTCCCATATATATATATATATATATATATATATATATATATATATATATATATATATATATATATATATTTCATTCAATAAACTTTGGTTTACTGACGCTTGTTTTACTGCTGTCCTCAATAAGGAGAAAGTATACAAACAGTACCAGTGCCTTTGAACTCCAGAATCTAGAACGCTATATATTTCTGACCGAAATCGTTCCAATTTTGTTCTTCGACTTGCCAAAAACTCTTTCATCAAAATTAAATAATTATAATGAACTCTCAAATTCTAGCTGTTCCCAAGATTTCTGGCACTTAGCCAAAAACCTCTCCAACAACCTCACTTCTTCGCCTTTCCCTTCTCTTTTCTGCTTATACTTCTTCCTCTGACAAAGCTGAACTGTTTGCTAAGATTTTCGCTAAAAACTCAATCTTGGACGATATATATTATATATATATATAATTATATATATATATATATATATATATATATATACAGCAGGCTATATGTGTATGTATATAGTATATACTAGATCAGCTATTGTCACTGTCGGTGGATACTCTATTCAAAGATTGTTACAAAGGAGTACAAAGGAAATCAAGCAACAATAGTTCTAGTGACCCTTCTAGGCTGCTTGTCCTCCAAAACACTGAGGATCAAGTGCCCAAACAGTAGTTTAGAGTGGGTAAGGGAACATTGGAAAGGGAACGACTGCCCTGGAAATAATGTCCGTGGCAGGATTAGGAAGTTAGTAGGGGACAGATGGGATAGTAACTGAGGGGAGGATAAAACAAAGTTATTCATTTACAAACGCAGTCAGTCGCGGGTTTGATGCGAGATATTTGTCTAGGCGAAGTTTAAATGAATCAACGGTGCTGCAGTCTATATAAAATCTCGGGGAAGCCCATTCCATAAGTTGACAACTCGATTGAAGAAGACATTTTTAGCTTTGTGTGAGTTAAAAGATTTACCAATAATTTTGCACCCGTTTCCCCGCGTGTAATTAGATTGGTCGATAGTGAAGTACTTACTACAGTTCATATTGTCGATGCCTTTGATGATTTTGAACACTTGAATTAAGTCGCCTCTTAATCTGCGCTGGGTTAAAGGAAATAGATTTAATTCTCTAAGACGCTCCTCGTATGGTTTGTTCTTTAGGCTAGGTATCATTTTGGTAACTCTACGTTAAACTCGTTCTAGCTTGTCTATATCTTTTTGGTAATAAGGGCACCAGGATTGAACGCAGTATTCCAGAAGAGGGCGGACTAAGGAATTGTAAAGGGTTAGGATAACGTCTTTGGATTTATGCTCAAATGACCTGCCTATATAAAGCCAATTATTTTGTTTGCCTTCTTAACAACTTCTGAACATTGTTGACTCGGTTTTAGGTTACGCGATATTGTTACTCCCAGATCGGTTTCTCTGTTTACATTCTTAAGCTGAGTGCCATTCATCAAATAGTTTGCTTTCTCATTTTGGTATCCGATATGTAGTCCTTTACATTTATCCGCATTGAAACTCATTTGCCAAATTTGGGCCCAACATGACAAGTTATCTAGATTGTGATGCATATCGTCAACTTGTTCTTTTGAGAGTACGCTATTTGCAATTTTTGAATCGTCAGCAAATTTTGAGATTGTACAGGTGAGACCCTCATCTATGTCGTTGATGTAAATTAGAAAGAAAATTGGTCCTTGTACCGATCCCTGGGGTACCCTGCTACTTACATTGGTCCATTTAGATGCCTTACCGTTTATGACTACTCTTTACTTTCTGTCGCTGAGCCAATTTTCTATCCATTTCAACACACCGTCTTGTATTCCATGCGCTTTTAGTTTTAGCAGTAAACGTTTGTGGGGAACTTTGTCAAAGGCCTTTTGAAAATCAAGGTATATAATATCTACAGCTTTACTCTCATCATAGAGGTTGAGGATATCGTGGAAGAAGTCTAAGAGGTTTGTTAACCCTTATTTAGCGGCGAGCAACATAAGTCGAGTTAAATAAAGCTGGACTATGTGGCGGCGCTCGACATAACTCGAGTGGCAATTTCAGCACGTAATGTGGCTGAGAGAGAGAGACAAGTGGTGGCAGGAGACTAGCGAGCGTATGACTGCTCCAGACCACCGCGGCGAACCTACTGACACAAATCTCAGCTCCCTCCTCCCTCTCTCACTCGCTACATACTCAATTATGTACTGAAAGTACCGAATTACCTGCTTTTTGCACTCGCGTTGCACGGTTATTGCAAGAAAACTATCCATCATACAAGGATCGTTATGGTGTCATTCGAAAGCTCTGTTTATGCCCTTTCAGGGATAGGTACTTGTTTTACGTTCTGGGTCTTATTTAGGCATGAAAATGATCACGTAAACAGCCCTATTTTGGCTAAAAACACCCCGCTGTGCGGTACACATAAATAAACCGCATAGGCCGCTCGTAAGGTGTTAAACAGGAACGTTATTTACGAAAGCCGTGTTGAGTATCTTTAACCCTTAATTAGCGGCGAGCAACATAAGTCGAGTTAAATAAAGCTGGACTATGTGGCGGCGCTCGACATAACTCGAGTGGCAATTTCAGCACGTAATGTGGCTGAGAGAGAGAGACAAGTGGTGGCAGGAGACTAGCGAGCGTATGACTGCTCCAGACCACCGCGGCGAACCTACTGACACAAATCTCAGCTCCCTCCTCCCTCTCTCACTCGCTACATACTCAATTATGTACCGAAAGTACCGAATTACCTGCTTTTTGCACTCGCGTTGCACGGTTATTGCAAGAAAACTATCCATCATACAAGGATCGTTATGGTGTCATTCGAAAGCTCTGTTTATGCCCTTTCAGGGATAGGTACTTGTTTTACGTTCTGGGTCTTATTTAGGCATGAAAATGATCACGTAAACAGCCCTATTTTGGCTAAAAACACCCCGCTGGGCGGTACACATAAATAAACCGCATAGGCCGCTCGTAAGGTGTTAAGTATGTTATTTTCCTCTAAGTGATTTACGAGTCTGCCTCTTATGAGTGTTTCTAGCATTTTACATACAACTGAGGTTAAGCTAATTGGACAATAGTTACTGGGTAGGGATTTGCTGCCTTTTTTGAATATCGGTGTTACGTTGGCTAGCTTCCACTGATCATGCATAGTTCCAGACTGCAAGGATTTATTGAATAGCAATGTCAGTGGTTTAGAGAGCTCATCCTTAGCTTACTTTAGGACTCTAGGTGAGATTGTATCAGGTCCAGGCGTTTTATTTACCTTGAGTTTATCTAAACAATTCAATACTTCTCTCTCTGTAATGGTGATATTGCTTAGAACATCTGAATTATCAATCTGAATCGGCGATGGTGTAGGGATATCACTGAGGTCTTCCGTTGTAAAAACTGATGCAAAGAAGGTATTGAGGGCATTACTCATTTGTACTTCGTCTTTGGTGTATTCTCCATTTTCATCGACTAACGGTCCAACAGTTGAAGTAACTACTTTTTTTTCTTTCTGATATAACTATAGAATTCTTTCGGGTTTGTTTTACTTTGATTCGCAACATGTAACTCCAGGGTCTTTTTACTTTGCTTAATTAACTTTTTGGCTTTGCGTCGTAGCTCTACAAATTTCACCCGTTCTTCGTCATTTTGTAAGGATTTTAATCTATCATTAGCAAACTTTTTAGCAAGCAGACAGTTTGAAATATCTTTATTCCACCATTTGGGCTTATTATTATGGCCTGGACGCCGTATTTTCGATGGTATGCAGTCTTGCACTGCTTTTAGGTAAGTGGTTTCGAATAATTCCCAAGATGTATTTATGTCGTTATTGTTAATTAAAAGGCTCTAAGTCAGTTTCTTTAAACATAGCTCTAAGTTTATGAAAGTTTGCTTTCTTGAAATTAGGGACTTTTTCGATGCTGCCATTTGGTTCGTTACTAGTAAACTTTAAAGTGAAAGTTATTGTACGAAGGTCGCCGTTACTGAATTCATCACCAACATTCAAATTCTCTATTAATTCTTCTTTTGTTGCAAGTACAAGGTCGAGAACGTTATTACCACGGTCGGCGATCGAACAAATTGATAGAGTGAACTCTCTTGCAAGTTCGCATACAAGTCATGTCCGGAGTGTGAAGTAAGAGTATCGCCCCACTTGGTCACAGGTAAATTAAAGTCGCCAAAAAATACGGTATCTTGTGAGTTACTTAAATCTGCAATTTGTTCATAAATTTCTCGGTCAGTTTGCACTGATTGAGCTGGAGGTCTGTATATTAATGCAAGTATTATTTTTGTACCTTTATTATTCTTTATTATCACAAAAGATGTGTCGACGTTCACAATTTGAGGTTTTGACAAGAGGGTCGGGTTAAGACTTTCTTTGATATAAAATAAAACGCCACCTCCATTTTTATTTATTCGGCCGTTCTCAAACATTACATAACCGGGAAGTGAATACTCTGCTAAAAAGTCTCTATCTTCTGTATTGAGCCAAGATTCTGTCATGCCAATCACATCATAATTTTCTGTAAACACTAGTTCCTCTAAATCTGAAAATTTATTGCGTATGCTACGAGCGTTTGCATAGAAAACCTTTAAAGTTGTGGTTTTAGAACTCACAGAACGTTCTTTAATCAAATTTTTGGTTCTGGTCGGATCTACATTTGCATTCATGGCTGTCCTCGGTCCTCGGTCGTTATCCCTGGTGGTTTTGAATTTGGGTCGTGTTGGTGGAGCTTTATCCAAATTCGCGGTTCTTGACGGATTAGCATTTAATTCCTTTGCAGGTTGCCGTCCTCGCTGTCTTCGGTCCTCCTTCCTGGTTGTCCTGTGCTGAGTCAATTTCTTCTCCAAAAATCCTTCACCGCATCGTTGAGAAGACGCCCAAAACGTGCTGCTCCCACCTGGTTCAGATGAACTCCATCGTCCGAAAACAAATAGTCATCGTAGTAGAAATTGGCCCAGGTGTCGTCGAATCCCACGTTCTCCTTCCTGCAGAGGTTTGCTGGACAACGATTTGTGCTGGTGGCTATGTTGTAAAATCGGCTCTCTACACCGAGCCGGGGGACGATTCCTGAGACGATGATCATTGATGACTTCTCCTTAAACGACTTGATCAGCTGCTGGTAATTTAAAAGCAAATCTTCCGACCGGGTTCGCTGTACATCGTTGGATCCAACGTGGATGACGTACATTGTATTAGCAGGGGCCAGCTTTGATACTTCGTCAACTGCAGCAACTACGTCGTCCACACCACCACCAGGGATACAAAAATGCTTCCTAGTCTTAGGTGCCCTGGCGCAAAACTCTGTGAGCTGACCATGTATCATCGAGTCTCCCACGAGCCGGACTTCTTCTATTTCCTCTTCGTCATCTGAGTCTGTGAGTATCTGGAAACGGTTTTGACACTCGGTAATCGGTATAGGTTTCCTTGTCTTGGGACAAACATTGTTCCTCACGATAGCCTAACCGAAAACAAAAAATTTGAGATACGCAGAATTAGGCTTCCAGGGGCGATAGCCTAACCAAAAAAAAAAAAAAAAAAAAAAAATGCAACAATAGGTTACCAGCGTTGATTAGCCTAACCGAAAATAATAAAATTGAAATACGCAGAAATAGGCTACCAGGTGTGATAACCTAACCTTAAACAAATATATATATATAACAGAATATGTAACTAAATATACAATTCACCAAATAGAGATTATATAAAAATAAAGTGTGACTGCACACAAGGGGTTAATATACCGTGTCAACAAATGACCCTGGTGTAGCCTAGTAAAGCAGTAGCCTACTCTATTTAGATAAAAAAGCGTATCAGTCAAAGGTTACTACAAGATCGTGCAAGCAACAACTAAAATTACAGATATATATAGCTACAGTAGGATACTAAATACAATATCTACAATAGTTAATAATAAAAACAGATTGGCTGGCTATAGGCTAGGCTAGGTTTGGGTTAGGTTAAAAGCTTGGCAGGTTGGGTTAGGCTAGGTTAGTTTGTACAAATACCACCCTTAGCTTAAAGTAAAATCAGTCTGAGGAGAAAAAGTCAAGAATATTATCTAGGGTGAAAAGATATATGAATGCACTTAAATTTGGTACAAAATTGTCTGGAATTTAATATGTATAATCCCCAAAAAAAGTTTGTTTACAAAATGGCGTCGGCGTTAGTCCCTGTAGGCAGGTTAGTTAGTAAACAATATTGTTTATTACCAAATTAATATGCAAAGCTTTACTTACATACAAGGCAGTTAAATAGATACTTACTACATACTGTTGATCAAGTAACTAAACGCTGGAGGTCGTTCTGGACCTCCCTTGTTACGCTTTCCCCAGATATGCTTTGCGATAGGCCAATTTGTTGGCCTCCTCTGTGATTTTCAGTAGTGTGAACTGACATTCCAATTGTACAATGAACATAAATTCTAATAACATAAATTGGTTTCCAAATGTTCGGCCTTTAACCTGACTGATTATTAGCTAAACTCACTCATCACAATTATTCCTAGACTTTGGATAGGATAAAGGCGTTACCTTTTAATCTTCCGACATTTATATAATTGACTATTCTTATCTAGAAACGAACCGGGCAACGGTCCCTCATCTGTTCCAGCATTATAAGTTAGTCTTAGTAAGCCATCGTATTTCTAAGCCTGTTCTAACTGTCACTGGTATATACCGATGCAAAAATATTTGTATAATATTTGAAGTTTTAGTGGTAGAGACTTGGCTCTTGTTTTATGTGCTTCCTTATTCATTATCGTAAGTCTGGATCTATATTTTATAACTGCATAGTTTATCAGGTAGGATAAATGCGCGCATAGGGTGAACCGAATATTACCGTGATTACTCTTAGCATGACGGGAATGAAAATGTTCATATAAAATACATTTTTATGGGGCATGAATTTTCATGATACCAATGGAAATAGCATAACGAATAACATATAGTGCACTCCTAAATAACATATAGTGCACTCCTAAATAACATATAGTGCACTCCTAAATAACATATAGTGCACTCCTAAATAACATATAGTGCACTCCTAAATAACATATAGTGCACTCCTAAATAACATATAGTGCACTCCTAAATAACATATAGTGCACTCCTAAATAACATATAGTGCACTCCTAAATAACATATAGTGCACTCCTAAATAACATATAGTGCACTCCTAAATAACATATAGTGCACTCCTAAATAACATATAGTGCACTCCTAAATAACATATAGTGCACTCCTAAATAACATATAGTTCACTCCTAAATAACATATAGTGCACTCCTAAATAACATATAGTGCACTCCTAAATACATATAGTGCACTCCTAAATAACATATAGTGCACTCCTAAATAACATATAGTGCACTCCTAAATAACATATAGTGCACTCCTAAATAACATATAGTGCACTCCTAAATAACATATAGTTCACTCCTAAATAACATATAGTGCACTCCTAAATAACATATAGTGCACTCCTAAATAACATATAGTGCACTCCTAAATAACATATAGTGCACTCCTAAATAACATATAGTGCACTCCTAAATAACATATAGTGCACTCCTAAATAACATATAGTGCACTCCTAAATAACATATAGTGCACTCCTAAATAACATATAGTGCACTCCTAAATAACATATAGTGCACTCCTAAATAATCTATGTTGTCACTGACATATAATAACATCTAGTGCACTCCTAAATAACATATAGTGCACTCCTAAATAACATATAGTGCACTCCTAAATAACATATAGTGCACTCCTAAATAACATATAGTGCACTCCTAAATAACATATAGTGCACTCCTAAATAACATATAGTGCACTCCTAAATAACATATAGTGCACTCCTAAATAACATATAGTGCACTCCTAAATAACATATAGTGCGCTCCTAAATAATCTATGTTGTCACTGACATATAATAACATATAGTGCACTCCTAAATAACATATAGTGCACTCCTAAATAACATATAGTGCACTCCTAAATAACATATAGTGCACTCCTAAATAACATATAGTGCACTCCTAAATAACATATAGTGCACTCCTAAATAACATATAGTGCACTCCTAAATAATCTATGTTGTCACTGACATATTATTGTCATTGACATTTTCTGTTCAATTAGGCACATAGGCCTACATATTTTGTTGTTGTATACATTTTCATGATGATAATTCGAGGTTTTGATATGTTTTTCTTCTTGAATAATACATAACACTCTTTCCTCGTGTTATGTATTATTATGGGTTTTTTTTCCACCAACCAATTTCACCTCTAAACTCAATTAATGAAATCAACAAATACATGTGGCACTCCAAGGACTCGAACCTACGATATTCACATCGAAATACCGCGCACTCGTGCATTACGCTATCATAATATAATAAAGTGTATGAGAAGTAATTTGTATGTCCTAAAACCAACCCAAAGGGAATATTTTTGGTCTGACGGCAATATTTTCTATACAAAAAAAAAAAAAACACGTAATTGTAGAATATCTATATCAAATTCAATATAGATGATAGAATATTTCTGAATGAACCCTCGAAAAGAGCGTAAACAATACTTGCAATTTTATGTTACAAACATAATTATATACTATAGCTATTTAGAAAGTCTCCGAATTATCTTGAGTGTAATTGCGAACAATCATCACTATATTTGGGAAGCATTCATAACATTAATTGTTCACGATAATCATTAGAGGTTTCATGGTTTTTCCTTCATCAATATTGTAGTATTGCCTGTTCTCAATCTTCTGATGCACAGTGAAGTATGGTTAAGATGATAATTGTGGGTAAAAAAACAAGTGAAAAAATAAACACTTTAGGTTGCGCGCCATTAGGGTTCTGCCAGGATAAACGATTGATTTAACGAGAAAGAAATTAACAGCTATTAACTACACAAATAATGCCCAGATATTGAGAGGGATAGGTTTTTGCGGGGCCAATAGGTTCCACAAATAAAATGTTATTGCCAGTCAATCCGTCGTCTTATATACTTGGAATTGGCCAATAAACTCTGCTCAGGTCCTCTTCTTCTGATTCGCCTGTCTTTTGCCTCTGCAACTGCCTGGAAATGTGATACAAGTAGGGGATGTGGAAACAAGCTCTTTGGTATTTCAGGTGTATTTGTGAAAATGGATATTGCTCATTCAGGACTCTGGATGCTTGACATTGCTGTTGCAAGTCACCCGCATACTGTCTCTAGTCTGCTACTAATCCCCGAATTTGTATTAGGAATATGCTGGAAGGCTCTAGGAGCACCAAGGAAAGGGTCTGACCCGGCCAGTGCCGTCTGCCTCCTTCGAGTCCTTCCACTCCTCTCTAGTCTTCGACTGGAAGCCGAGCTGGACATACGTGGTTGCTTTAGCTCCTGCCAAAGCACAACAACACACACGGAACGAAGCTTCATAAAATGGAGACCTCAGTTATCAAGCTACTCCTCGAATCACAAGAGAAGGCTTACCACAATGCCACAGATATAATAGTGAGTCAACTTAACTCCAAAATGTATTCACTAGAAAGGAAAGTCTCAGAAGTTACACGAAGCTTAGAAAACCCCCAGCAAGAAATAGACGACTTAAAGAAAGAAGTTAATGAACTAACAACAGTGAAGAGAGAGGACAAGAAGAGTATTGGTGAACTACTACAACAAAATGAGGAACTCAAATCTCATACAAATGAAATCCAACAACGAGCAAACTACCAAGAAGACTACAGCCGGAGAACAACCTGCGGATTGTTGGATTAGGTGAGCGGCAGGGCGGCGTGACCTGGGAGCAAACTGCTGAGGTGGTAATTAGGATGTGGTTGGCGGATAAGCTGCAGCTGCCCCCCGTCAATATCGAATGTGCCCATCGCGTCGTACAGCCCTACGGTAACTTGCCTCGCACCATATTGGTCAGATTTTCATCTTTCGCAGTCCGGGATGCAGTGAAAAGAAATGCTAACAAATTACGTGATACAAAAATCTATATTAACGAAGACCTGTGTCCTGCATCCCAAGCTTTAATACAAAAACAAATACCACAATTCAAGAAAGCCCGACAAGACGGTAAGCTGATTGCCTTTTTCCGCCATACAAAGTTAGTAATCAAAGAAAAGCCGGTATCTGGAAGTACGTCGGGGCTCACTGCTGGTGGTGGTGATGATGTGGTACGGGTGGTGACGGTGACTGCTGGACCTGGGAATCAGGTGGGGGGAGCCAGTACCGTCGGTTGCTGCTGTGTCGCCGTCCTCTGCGGGGTCCACGCCGCGGAATCTGGCCCTGTCGTCAGCCCCACCAATGGACGGGTCTGCCCCTTTGGAATCGTCTGGTGGTGGTGATGGACCTTCGCTGCCATGCCTGTGGTGGTGGCTGACCCCTCTGAGAATACCCCCACTCCAAAACGCAGAGCCAATATCAGGAACAATGACAACAGCAACGGTAGCAATAGCAACAACAGTACCCATAAAAATGAAATTAATCTACGTAAGAAATAATACTGAAACTCGTGCATTCATACCTATACCTTATAATTATGTCTGTCAAATAACTCTGTGTTTTTAACCTAATTTTAAATGTCTTATTCCCTCAAACCTTCCCATTTTTCAAAATATGTAACAGAGACCTAAGATGATTTAATACTAATGTACACAACTATCCATTAGCAACTCTAAACGAACTAATTTTCAATCCATTGAATTTGGACGACCGCAAGTATCGAGACTGTGACACTTCTAACAATTTAGACCTAACAAACAGCGATTTAAATGAGCCAAACTGCAATTATGTATTTTTAGGTGATTGTTAAGTTTAGTCCCCGCCAATTACAGTCAACTCGTATAATCCGCAGTCTCGGGATATTGTTTAGGCCTATGAAAAGCTTAAAAGTTAATGTATAAAATAAATGTGCAATGTATAAAATGGAAGAGATGAATTAAGAAATGTATAAGCAATTCAGTTTCCTACATCAATCTGAACAAATATAATTGCATAACTAAATTTTCCGAGACTCTGCGGATTAAACGAGTTGACTGTACCTTCAGCTTAATATCCTTTAATATTCGTAGCTTACCATTGCACATTAATGATTTTAAAGGCCAGTGTCTCTCAGAACTTGGAAATAGAATGCACGTAATTAGTTTGTGTGAAACTTGACCTAATGATAATATATGTGATCTATATGATATTTCTAAGTATCGTTCGTACTATAATAAAAAAAACAATCAGGGTGATGTAGCAATATTTGTAAGGGGTCAGATACAAGTGACAGTGCGACAGTACCTTACTAAGCTATTGCCGAACTTCGAGACACTCTTTATAGAAGTTAAACACCAAACTAATACATTCCTTGTCGGTATGATGCATCGACCCCCCAATTCGCAATTCACCCGCTTATATGATGCATTCAACGATTTTTTTTTTTTTTTTTTTTTTAAAGAGACAATGAACGGAGGCAGGAAAAACACAGATAAAACAAAAAGGTCCATGTGCCTAAAGGCATCCTCCATTCATAACATGTGTGTAACAACTGGATTTAAACATTTGTAGGTTGTAAGTTTGTGGAAAGCAATTCGAGGGAAGTGAATTCCAAAGAGTAGTAGCTCTGGGGATAAATTAATTCTGATAAGCAGAAGTTCTGCATTGTGGAGGAGAAAGTGTAAATTCATGGGCGCTCTCAGCTGCCCTAGTTCTACGGGAAAAGATGTGGAGAGGCGGAACAATTGAAGCAAGTTCCTCGGAACAATTGCTGTGAAAATATCTGTAGAATAATGCAAGGGATGCAACGTTTCTTCGTATGGATAATGTAGGAAGGTCCTGTGCGATTGCAGGGTTATTTATTAATCTAATAGCTTTATTTTGAATTGTGTCCAACTGCCTCAATGCAACCACTCCACTTCCACCCCACAGAGGTGAACAGTAATCCATCTGAGAACGCACATGACTTTTATATATTACGGCCAACTGCTCGTCAGTGAAGAATTCTCGAACTCTGTACTCTGTCCCAGTTTTTTAGAGGCATTCTTAGCAATGCTTCTAACATAATGTGTCCAGCTCAAGTTAGTAGTTAATGTTACACCGAGAATGTCAATACTATGGGAAGTGGGAATATTTACATCATTAACAAATATATGGGAGGCAGTGAGATTCTGTCGGTTAGAAACTTGAATGTACTTGGCTTTCTGTGGATTAAAGGAAACTAGATTCTTTTGTCCCCATCCATTAATTCTAGAAAGGTCCTGGTTCAGAGAAATTGCAGTGATTATTTTTGAATTTATAAGATCGGGTTGGGTGAAAGAATTGGTAAATGTGAAGGAACTGTGGAGTGTTGAGTCATCTGCGTAGGAATGTATTGGATTATGAGTGGTAGATATGAGATCATTGATATGAATGAGGAACAGAGTTGGGGCCAAAACTGATCCCTGGGGAACACCAGCATTTATTGAGTGAAATTGAGAATAAAGGCCATCTACCATTACACATATTTTTCTGTTATGAAGATAAGAAGAAATTAGTGGAATGATGCAAGGCCGTAGTGTGACATCTTCGACAATAAGGATTGATGCCAGACTCTATCAAATGCCTTTGATATATCCAGTGCTATTGTATGTGTTTCACCATGTTGGTCTGTAGCTTGGTTGATTTTATGCGTAAGAAGGCAAAGAATGTCTGCAGTTGATCGACATCGTCTAAAACCATATTGCCTATCACTGATTAATTTATTATTCTCAAGATGCTTAATTATGTGATTATTTAATATAATTTCAAAGACTTTACCAAGAGTGGAAGTTATAGCTATTGGTCTGTAGTTTGATGGATCTGAAGAGGCACCTATTTTAGGAACTGGATGGATGTTTGCTTCTTTCCAGGGTACTGGGAAGCATGAGGTATGAGTACACAGACGGACATTTTTTGCCAATACAGGAGCGAGCACCAAGGAGCAATTCTTAAGTACTATTGGAGAAATTTCATCTGGACCAGGAGCCTTATCTATTGAGAGATTCTGCAAAATAGTTTTGACATGTCTGGTGTGGATCTTAAGTGAGGGAATTTCAGGCGAATTAAAATTAAGTACAGGGATATCTTGATTTATTTCATCTAAGGTTGAGTTGGTGGAGAAAATATCCGCAAGAAGGTTAGCTTTACCTCGTGGGTCACTTACAAGATTGCCAGTCGGAGATTTTAATGGTGGAATGGATGAAGCAGTAGTGAAGTTGGATTTGAATGAGTTAAGAGTAGACCAAAATATTTTGTTATCATTTGGATTATTTAGAAGTTTATTTGCCTGCTTGTGGAGAAAGTTTGATTTAGTTAGGTTTAATACAGTTTTGGCATGATTTCTGATGTTTCTAAAGTAATTAAAGGCTTCATGTGTTTTTGATCTTGTGTATGCATTGTAGGCTATTGCTTTTTGTTCAGTTACTCTAGCACAATTATGGTCAAACCATTTAGGTGAATTCGATCTTTTACTGTACTATTGATGAGGAATATAAGTTTCCATTCCAATTTTTACAATATCTTGTATGTGGCTCAAAGTGGAGTGTGCATCATTAGAAAAGAAAGAGGTCGAGGGAAAATCAATAAAGAAACCTTGAAGACCCTCCCAGTCTGCCCTATCGTAATGCCATTTAGTCACCAAAACAGGTTCAGAGTGGGAAGGTGTGGTAGGTGATAGACAGATGGCCTGTATCAGACAGTGATCAGAAGATCCAAGCGGGGACCTCACTGTAACATCATAATTGTCTGAATTGGTTGTTAAAAATAAGTCCAGTAGGTGGGAATTATGATTAGGATTATCTGGTACACGGGTCGGTTGGTTGACTAGTTGAGTGAGATTAAATGAGTCTGCAAATAGCTCACATTCAAGACCAGAATCATCAGTCCTGGCTGAATGAGTGAGCCATTCAACATTATGGACATTAAAATCACCCAACACAGTGATTTCAGAAGAAGCATTTAAGTTGAGGACACTGAGTTGTGAGGACAGAGAATCAAAAAGACTTTGCTCTGGAGGAGTATTTGGGGAACGGTAGATGCAACATATGTATTTAAATTTACCAGCAGAAATTAATTTGTATATAGAATAATCAAAATAGGGACAATTGAAACTAGTAACCTCCTCCAGGGCAATTTCAGATTTTGCGAAGCAACATACACCTCCTTTAGGTCTGACATTTTGGAGCAGTTGATAACCTGGAAAATTAAATCTAGACGTGTCAGATGTGGATGTTACTTGAGTCTCTGTCAAAACAAGGAGAGTAGGGGATTCTGCTTGAAGAAATTGGTGTACAGAATTGATGTTAGAGTGAAGTCCCCTTATATTACTAAAGAAAAAGCTGCACCGACGAGCAGCTTTGGGACGTTGCAATACTCTTGACACAGTCGCATGATGACGACCGGGAGGGCCCTGTGTCAATGACCCAACCCTGCCGGGGGTGGATATCCGAGGGACCACCAGGTTTGCTCTTAACAATTGTACTGCCATATTTATTAGGTAAGTGTATGGTGTTACATGTATGATATGTAGTGGGAAGAGTAGTGTTTTATGGATAGAGGATAGCGATGTAGGGCAATGTCGTGAAGTTGGATGTGTATGTTATATAAAGAGGGTTTTCCTGATACCCCTGATGTGTGAGGCAGAAATATATGTATCCAGCTACCAAGGCCTGGGAGAGAAAATGGAATTCAGGCTATTCCCTGAGTCTCCCGAAACCTTGGCGGTAGTACTTCCCTGGGCGGGGCTGCCTACCCCTACTACCTATAATTAGGTATATATATATATATATATAGAGAGATATATTAGAAACATTCTCAACCAACCAAAGAGTTCCCTGTTATATTATGGGAACTTTTAATTTGAACCTTTTAAATTATCAGCATAATCCAGTACACAACTTTATAACTCTAATGTATTCACATATGTACTATCCAACTATAACAAAACCTACATGTATAATTAATGATAGTGCCGCTCTATTAGACCACATATGAACTACATATAATTAATACTATTTTTCGAGTAGCATAATGTTTATGGAAATTACGGATCATTTTCCAGTTACTAGTAATTTTATTTACTCGGGTCTACAAGTAAATCAATCAAATACTCATATTTCTAAAATCACAGCAGAAAACCTAGCAAAACTCAAAACTGCATTAAAGGAATACAACTGGCGCTCAAGCCTAACAAATTACATAAATTCTACATTTAATTCGTATATGCAAAATTTTAAAATAATATTTTATGTATAATATTTTATGTAACGTGAAATTAAAATAAAGATAAAATACCTCAATAAGCCATACATAAAACCAGCAATTACTAATTCTATAAAAGTTAAAAATAAATTACAAAAGAAAGCTGCAAAATGGCCGATCACCTATGGAGACTATTTCAAGAATTATAGACAAATATTAAAGCGCACAATACAATAATGCGAAGAATAATCATCACAAATCTAAGTTAACTGAATATTCTGAAAACGTGAGAAAAACCTGGAACTTTACTAATACAAAATTAAACAAAAAACAAACGAGATGAGCCCCCGCAACATATCATATATAACAACAGAACCGAAGCAGGTCACTGAAGGATTCAATGAATACTTCAGTTCGGTAGGAGATAACTTGAACCTTAACATTAGGACAGACACTGCAGACTTTGAAAAATACCTTCCTGACCCAGTGAATATTTCGTTCAGGTTAGCTCCAGTTTCGGAGAAGGAACTCCACTCGGTCATTACTAATTTAAAGCACTCTTCATGTGGTTATGATGACATACTTGTTCCCATTGTTAAGGAATGTATACACGAAATTGTTCCTTTTCTTAAACGCACAATTAACAGATCCTTCAAATTAGGTATATTTCCTATTTACCTACAAATAGCTAAAGTAATTCATTTTTTGTTTTATATGTGACAGATCCAACCCCCAAAATTATAGGCCAATTTCCCTACTCACAATATTTAGCAATATATTTGAAAAAGTTGTCTGCTCCAGGCTAACAAAATATTTATAAACTAATGCTCTCCTAACGAAATACCGGTTTGGTTTCGTCCCAGGTCATCAACTGAGTGTGCCATTTACCAACTCTCTAAAGAAATGTACAAGGTTTTAGAAACAAAATCATACCAAGTGACTGTCTCTCGTGATCTATCAAAAGCTTTTGACACCATACCCTGTCCATACTCCAGTTAGTATGACCAGTATCAATGCTACGTAATCTGGGTTATGGTAGCGTTATGTATTCTATCCATAGAGTTAAGTTGGACAATTCCGTAACCTTCAGTTGAATGTTGCATATTTCGGGACGTTTCCGTAACCTTCAGTTGAACGTTACATATTTTGGGAAGAATATATTATTCTATGGTTAAATATGGGTAAGTAGTATTATAGTTCCCATATATTATTTTTCTCTCTAGTTATTTATTGTTCCCATGTATCTCATCTAAAATAATGGGATATATTTACCGCACGCACTGCGCGTGCGCCGATCAACCAAGTCACGAGGGACTCCAGGAGAATCCCTCGACCCCTTCTCTTACCAACCTTTGTCCCAACTACATATCACGTGTAACTCTGTGTCATATATTCATTCTATTAGGTGTATTAGCTTCACTATTCATTTCATCCATCATCTTAGTCATATTTAGGAACTTAGAGTAAACATAAGTATTATAAATTAGCCTAGCCTAGCTACTTCCTCCTTTTTCCTTATCCTACTAACATGAGTTGAACCCTGCTCCATCTGCTATCTTTGACCTCCCCTTTGAGTTAGAACCATAATCAGGTACGCGTTTTTACTTTATGTGCGTAAAATTAATTACAGGTCCACATTAATTAATAATTAACCACATAAATTGGTCCTTCGACAGTGAGTTTTCGTGCCTTTGGGTTCTTTTTTTTTATTTTTTTTTGGGGGGGGGGGGTTGCTTACTTGGTTAGGGGTGGGGCTTTCCCTGTTTTTTGTTGTTTTTTCTTGTTATGACCTCATGGCCCAGGGCTTTTGGCCCCATGGAGCTGTTGGGGGGGTTGTGGGGGAGGACTTAGAGGGCGATGTATCTAGGGCCTATAAAAAAGGTGGTAAGTATTGGCCACGCGTACATCCGACATTTGTATGTCGACCGCCCCATCTATCATCCGCTCTTTTCCGTGACTCCTCTGGCTGCCCCAGGTGCCCGCATCAACAGCTTGAGGGGTTGAAGCGTCTGGAGTCGTCTGCTGCAGATGCAGCCAGACTTGTCGTTCCTGTTAATTGGAGGGAACGACATCAGGAGCGAGGTGATCCCTAGAGGAATAGCAGAGGGCATTTGCGGGTTGGCAGAGGAGGTAGAGAGTCGCACTGGGGGACATTGACGAGTGAGTGGGATCGAAAAAAGGCCGGCTCCACGTGGGGTTTCCGCGGAGGAGTTTAACCGCATCCGCAACGCCGTGAATCGCTGGCTGAAGAAGCATATCCCTTTCACTCAAGCGCACTATTCCTCTATGAATGCCTCAGAGGCCGACTTCGGTCCTGACGGCGTTCACCTCACACCTGCTGCATCGGACCGCCTCTATTCTGAAATCTTGGCCACCAGTAGACATTTTTGGGGCAGGATGAGAATGCACTAGTGGATAGGGCATATGACGAGAGGTTTGCCCATCATGAATAAATAATACGGTACGTGATCACAGTATTTAGTAAATTTCGTCAATAATTCAAAAAAAAATTCACCTAACCAACATGTAATTTTATGGCTTAAGTTATTAAATATTTCTCTCTTTAGGCCTAATAATGTTAATAATACAATTGGCATAGCAGTAGGATTTTTATTTCTTTTCTATATTCCAACTACTCCCTCTCGGGTATAGGCTGAGAGCCTGCACATCCAACCCCTCAACACGGTGAAGCCTGTGAGGTCTTGTTCCAGTCTAGGGAGTGAGACACATGAAGCACTTAGAGTTCAACTCACAACTCGAAGCAGTCCCATCTCTGAAACTGCTCCGCCTTCATGCCTCACCGTCTCACCACCTAGACTCAGACCCTCACTCTCAGAACGCCACTTATTGAGCAATGAACTCACTAGGCATTGCCCCCCTGTAGAATATTCTGAATATGAAAATATTCATACAGTGCTGTTTAATCGGGAACTGTCACAGGGGGAAATTATATTCGTTTATATAATCCCTCGCCTGATCTTATGAATTTTATGTAAAGCCTCATTCAGCGATACACAACTACTGTACCCCGCTAGACAAGGGTTAAGTCGGTAGCAATTTTGAGCACATAATTGGCTCTGAGAGAGAGTCCGAGCGGTGGGAGGAGCGTAGGTTGACTCTGACCGTTTGGCACGGCTCCCGCGCCGGCACTGGGCCTACCTCCACACACATCCACACTCACTGCCTCCCTAGACAGGGAAATATGTCAGGAAATTACCGTATGTTAGGGATTTTTCCTTCGTGTTGCACGATCGTTGCAAGACAACCCATGATCGTAGAAGGATGGTTCTGGTGTCATTGGAAAGCTCAATTATCGCCCTTTCACAGATACATACTTGTATTACGCTCTGGCTCTTGTTTATTCATGAAAAAGAGCACGGAAATAAGCTCGTTTAGGGTAAAACCACCCGCTTGGCAGGTAGTAGAAGTTACCGACCTAGCCGCTCGTGGAGTGTTAAGAAGTTTTACTGGGCAACGGCGGCAAAGCTCTTAAGAGGGAAGGCCTAAAAAAAACATTTTAAAATTCCCCAGTAGCACTTAAAAAATTTTTTTTTTTTTTCCCTATACCTCATATCACTCCTCCACATCCCTCCTTCCCCCCTTTCCCCTCCCCCCTTCAATTATCACCTATTTTCCATGTTATTCCCTAATTCGTTGGTATATTTTTGCGCTAACATTAGCAAACTGTTTGGAGGATGTGCTTATGTGCCTAGCGAGTGTGTTGGCAGAAATAGATGGTGGGATGAATGAGTCAGTCAAGCTTGAGGCCTTGCAAGGGGAGTAGTTGCCTCACATTGCTCCACATTTCATGAATGGCCTGCTCTATGTTTATTCGCAATTTTGACCAGAAAAATTATATTTCCACTTTTTTTATTGTTGTTACAGGTTACTATCTTCATAGTGAAGGTAAAATAGGCGCATATGAATAAGTAATAACGATATTTATCTTAAAATGACGATTATAGGCATGAATGGAGCCTAATATCGTCGCCAAGAACAGTGGTGTTCAATACACCCAGCTCGCCGTTTATAGGTTAAGGACTCATAGGATGGTCTTTGGCCCTCCAATATAAGAAAGACCCCAATCCTGCGTGCCCAAAACCAAGATAAACACCCTCACTGCTCGGCCTCCATGTGTGTAATGTAGAACAAAAACCCAAGCGCCAATCTCCCTTCTCCGTGAAGGAAAAAACACACTAAAAAAAAAAACTCATGAACGTAGCAGAATACTGTACAAACTCAACTAGGAACATAATATAAGTTAACATAGGAATACAAAAATGTGGTTACTACTGCAGGAACAATAATACAAAAATGTGGTTTCTACTACAGGAACAATGAGGGTATTTTTTTTGCGTTTCGGTGGGCTTTGTGGTAATGCACTGATACTAGGTATGAGAGCGTGTGTTTTTTCCAGCTCGAGATCGAATTATCATATGCCAGAAAGGGTAGGCTAGTTATGACCTTTTGTTTCTGAGAACGTGTGTTTATTTCCAGTTCGAGATCAAATTTATCATATGTGACTGATTATTTCGGTGTTTAAATTTCCACATTATAATTCGATACCGAAAATTCCTCCCGAATCATCATAATATTGTTTTGAATTTAAACTCAACATTCTTAACCTTAATATCAAAATTATTATTACTTAAGGAGTTAAATTTAATTGCTCCTGATTGCTAGTCTACATTTGTAGGTAATTTCTTCTTCCGAATTCGTGAGTGTGTATTAACTTTCAGCTCGTGGATTATTTTATCGGAAACTAATTGTCTACAATTTATTTGGCCTAGTATTTATAATTTGATTTGACGCTACAGCTAAATTTCCTTTTCTCCTAACATCATGGCTGTGACTTTACAGCGGCGTCGGGCTGGGCTTAAAGGCTCGTTGACAGTCCTAACCTCGGATATTGATGAATTCCTTGACACAGCGTCTAAAATTGAAGTGGAAGCAAGGTTACTCAGTATCCAGAAACAAATTGACAAGTACGAGGCCACACAGGAGGACCTGGTTACCCTTTACGAGACGAATGCCAAATATGTCAAGGAGTTAAGAGAAGATACCCTCTACCTAGAAAGCATGCAAATTATCATCACTACATTGAAATGAACCATATCTGCCGAGATAAAAAAGGAGCCAGCTCAACCAGATAAGAAGAAGTCCAACGTTAAATTGCCACATCTTTACCTACGGTGTGGTCTGGGAAGTTATGAATGAAGCCCATCTACATTTGAGAGAGTGGGCGACGAATAGTCATGCTTCGTGGACTGTACTACAACATAATGGTGTGGCGGCAGTACAGCAGGAGCAAGTGAGGGTGCTGGGTTTGCTTTGGCAGACGGACACAGATACCCTCTCTTTCGGTGTACAATACACTCAATATACGCAGCTTACAAAACAGATTTGCTAGAGTTTAACTGTTAGACTTTTTTATTCCTTGGGGATGGTTCTACCGGTGTCGATTAAATCAAGATTATTCCTTCAGCAACTTAAACTTTGGAGACTAGAATTATATTGGGATGAGACTTTAACAGGCGATTTGGTTCTTGAATGGGAAGAGAATATATCAGACCTTCGTCTCTGCAAGGGTATTAATTTTCCTCGGAGAGTAGTCATGGATCAATCTGTTTCCATTCATGCCTTCTCAGACGCTAGCAAGGTCGCTTACGGGACTGTCATTTATTTTGTTGACACAAGTGGCAGCCATATTGTCGTGGCGAGGGCTAAGGTCACCCCGATCAAATCCCTTTCCATCCCAAAACTAGAGCTAACTGCAGTTCTGTTGGCTGCTAGACTCGTTCACTTTATCGAGGAGACTTATAAAAATATACTACGAATCTCGGAGACAGTTATTTGGAGTGACAGCCAAATTACACTCTACTAGTTACATAGCTGAAAGAAGCTACCAGTATAGGTCACCAACGTGGCAACGAAATTCATGCCCTGCTCCCGACCGCACAGTTCCAGTTTGTGTCTACCAAAGAGAATCCTAGTGACTGCATTACTCGTGGTGTGTCTGCTAAATTTCTCAAAATATTCTGCGTTGTGGTGGAATGGCCCATGCTGGCTTACTGATCCGAACGAATGGCCGGAGAATATTGATTTGAACGAGCAGCACACTGCTATCGTTACACCAGTTATTGACTTGGTACCTAAAGAAGACACACGGTATGGGATAAATTCAGCAGCTATGAGAAACTACAGCGTGTTACATCATGGGTAATACGCTTTGTACAAATTGTAAAATAAAAATCAATGGCACACCACCCACAGGTAGTGCTCACCTCAATTTGAAAGAGATCAGAACTGCAGATGACATTCTACATAAGCTCTGTTCTGTTAACAAGAAGTCTATACGCAGGAATATAAATTATTGGTTAAGGGAACAAAGTCCAGAAATATCCTGATTTGCCAGTTGGGCTTACACTTGAAGGGAGATTTTAATATATTAAATATATGGGAGCACCTTATGATCCCATTGGAGTACCTCCTTTACCAGACCTGCGAACCATCCCAGGTGACCCATACAAAGTTACTGGGGTGGATTACAGTGGAGCAATCCCTGTTAAAGATTTGCCCAATCTTAAGGTATATAATTGTATGATACTTTTCACCTGTGCCATTACC
The DNA here is from genome assembly GCA_032716605.1 of Paralithodes platypus. NCBI lineage: Eukaryota > Metazoa > Arthropoda > Malacostraca > Decapoda > Lithodidae > Paralithodes > Paralithodes platypus. The sequence goes on from CM064547.1 coordinate 30,742,635, forward strand.
AGTTCAACTCACCTGGAACTGATCACCAACATTACTTGTGATAGCTTCTTGCATGCATTCAGAAGATTCTGCAGTAGACAAGGATATCCACATATCATGCTGAGTAACAACGCTAAAACATTTATAGGGGCATCTACATATCTTCAAGACGTGAGCAATAATCCCAAGATTCAGATCTGCCTTGCGGACGTGAAATGCGAGTGGCGATTTATTCCCACGAGAGCACCTTGGTTCGGCACGATTTAGGAAAGAGCCATCGGGATCGTGAAGTGAGGTTTGAAGAAGGTGCTCTCATTTCAATTGAGGAACTCAACACCATACTCTTGGAGATTGAAGTCGCGGTCAATGATCGCCCTCTATATTATGACTCTGGTGATTTGGAGGACCTCACCCCAATCACACCCTCAGTACTGGTACGAGGATACAGACTGCGGGATCTTCGTGAGGAACATGATGAGGATGCTGTGGGAGATCCAGACTATGTGAGCAAGGAAGTGATATCGGCCCATTACAAATACATTCGCAAACTGTCGTGAGACATTTGGCGTCGCTGGTCGACAGAGTATCTGGTAACTCTAAGAGAAGCAGAGAGAAGTAAACTAGAACCGATACAGGGTCATTGGTCCAAGGTGGGTGATGTAGTTACGAGGGTCCTCGCGCGTTCTGGAAATTCGGACGTACTGAGGAGCTGCTACTCGGTCGTGATGGTGAAGTTCGGGTAGCTAAAGTTTGTATGGCGGATTTAAGGAAGATAAGTTTACTCTAGGCTACCTAAGACTGAAAAGGTCCGCTCATATAATGTAAATAAATAATAATACGGGAGTGTAACTCACTTATTAAATCACCATAAAATACAGCTAGGCAAGGTGGAAATGCTGATGGAGGTCCTGATAGATGGTAGGCAAATGGCTGTTATTCAAACACCATTGGATGTTTACCTTAAGGTGACCACGAGGATGCACCTGAACAATATTGAATAAATGAGGTTAAAGAAAGTTAAATCATGATAATAAGGCTTAGCTGTCAGTCGGTCTGTCTGTAGGATGTAGTTGAGTTTAAGTTAATGATGAGAGCTAGATGAAACCGGAATCAGGATCGCGGCGAACTAAAGAGTGGAGGTGTTGCTTGGATGAAGTATAAAAGTGCTCTGACGCAGTGCGCCACAATCCAAGACGTCATCGTCTTACGCTACGAATCTAGCGGCTACTGCTAAGTTAGTAGCGGATATCTAGCGGTAAATATCGCACCGCTTACATAATATTACAGCATGGTTTATATGATAAATCATATATGCATTCCTACAGACACTTAAATACTATACTTTCGTATAATAGGCCTTATCTAACTTATTAAGCTTACATACTGTACAAACTGTAGCTAGGGTATGATACATAGAAAATGTAGGTTATACCACTGACTATCGTGAATCCACGATACACTCCCCCCCCCCCCCCCCAAACACAATCCCTGAATCCCACCTTATATCTAGAGTTGCCCAGAAGCAATCTTGTGTTGCCACATATCTACGGCACCACGAGCTGCGCGTCTGGGTCTAGTCCCGATCCGAGGTGGATCCCCAACGGGTTGTGGTGGATCGGATAAGGCAGCCTCCTCGGATCCAGCATCATCAGGTGGAGCTTCTTCTTGCGTAGAAGAGCCAAGCTCCATAGCGTACAGTGGTGCGACCGGACGAACAGTAGTCCCAGTAGCTGTCTTGAGCAGCGCTACTCGCCCTACCGAGCCTTCGCCCTCGTACACCTTCACTACGCGGCCCAACCTCCAGTACAATCTAGGACTATCATCATGGATGAACACTATTTCGCCTACAGAGGGTGCTGATGGTTGACCAGCAGTCTTAGTTGCCCTCTCACATAGTGCCAATAAGTAGTCATTCACCCATCTCTTTTTAAAATCACCTATAACCCTAGAAATATACTGGTAACGTTGTGACACCGCAGCCTCGGTGAACATCGAAGGGTCCTCTAACTCTGCCTGTGACTGCAGATCAGTAGGAAAGGCATTCATTGGCTTGCCGTAGAGCAAATGCACTGGTGTTAGTGGCAGTGGTTCATGCAGGTCGGTATATACGTAAGTGAGAGGACGATCGTTAACAACCGCCTCGACTTCAGTGAGCACAGTTACTAGTTCGCTCCTTTTTAACAAGGCGCGTCCTGCAACCGCCCGTAAGCCTGACTTCACGATGCCTATACACCGTTCCCACATTCCACCAAACCACGGCGCTTTGACTGGTATAAACTTCCACTCGCACCTTCGCTCTCCCAAGTAAGCAACAACCGTTGGATCGTCGCTCATATCTATCAAGTACCTGGAAGCTTGAAGAAAAGTGGGAGCATTGTCGCTAAGAATCAAATGAGGGAAGGAACGACATGCACAAAATCTCCTGAATGCCAGCACAAACTCTTCACAAGACATATTGTCACAGAGTTCTAAATGTATTGCACGTGAAGTGGCACAAGTAAATAGCAACACATAAACCTTGTCCAGTTCCCTAGTTCTCAGTGCGCCGGTATAGTCTAGTCCTGTAACTCTGATGGGTTCTAGATGATTAACGCGACACTTTGGCAAGGGTGGAGCAGGTCCAGTCGTAAATGGTCTTCCTTTTAGTCTACGGCACACCACACACCTTTTGACTACTCGTCGAACTACCTGCCGAACTCTGGGTATCCACCAATTGAGACGCAATTTAGAAATAACGTGGTGGAACCCGTATTGCATTACTTCCTCGTGTGTGCGTTGTACCAGTAGATCGGTGACATGGTGTGTTGCAGGCATCAGGATAGGATTGTTGGCACAGTCGTCTACACCTGACCACTTTAGACGTCCCTCACATTTAATTAAGTCATTCTTCAGGTGTAGCCTTAGTTGACACACAATGTTAGGCATTTTATTCTTACCAGAACTTCTTTTGGATTCTAATTCCTGACTGAAGGATTCCCTTTGAACCAATCTAATTAGTGTTACCTCAGCTGCTTTTATTTCTACTGCATTTAAGCTTTGACCCACATTGCAGAGTCGTCCTTGTAGCCTGGCCTTTATGATGGTGATATAACGCAACACCCAAGCTACGACTCTGACTAATTTATTATACCCACCGATCCTTACCCACACTAACATAGGATTCGGTGTTGATGTCGGTTGAATGACAGCTGTCACCGTTTCTAATGGCAAAGCTAACTCAACCTCGGCATTTCATATAGCCCAATCCCCTTCGTGGAGCAGACATTTTGGGCCTTGCCACCACAGGTCGGACTTAATCAGTGTGGACGCCGTTACTCCCCTACTTATTAGGTCACTGGGGTTGTCATTGGTTGGTACATAATGATAGAAGGCGTTTGGTAGTAGGGATCGTATTTCATCCACCCTATTGCACACATAGATGGGCAATGTCCTTTGACTATGCACCCAGCTTAGTGCAATTTGGCTATCGCACCATACGTGTACCGCCCTTAGTTGCAGTTCCCTATCGTATGAAATGCGTACATGATTAACCAAACGTCCCAATAGCAGCATGGCAGTTAGTTCCAATTTGGGAATCGTGACCCCATTTACCGGTGCAACCTTAGCCCGGGCGGTGAGTAAATTAATCCCAACCGAGGTAACACAATAAATAGCTACTCCATACGATGTAGCACTCGCATCACAGAATGCATGTAAAGACATGGGTCCAAATGCGGCCACTTGGCGCGGTAACTCTAATGTACATAGGGTGTTATAATCTTCTAGTAAGGACCTACCCTGCTCACTAAGATCATCGGGTAAATTTTCGTCCCACCCTATGTTGCGTCTCCATATTTCTTGTATTAGAATCCTAGCTCTGATGGTAACAGGTAATGCTAAACCTAATGGATCAAAAAATTGCGCGACCTTACTCAACAAACTACGTTTTGTGTGCGTCCCTGCCTGTTCAGTATAATCTTTGTTCCAGAACATCAGTATGTCTTTCCCTGGTTGCCATATCATCCCCAAGATTCTGGCATATTCTTGGTTATCAGAAGCTACCCCATCTATTATGAGACCATCCCGAAGCAACACAGAATAATAACACAGAGATAATTATTAAAAACCTCATCATAAGCCTTGGAGGTGCTAGGTTCTTGGGTTAGTTTACGCTGAAAGGCGCGTAACCTACCCAACGCTAAACCATAATTAGTGGGTAAACTGATATTATCATGTTTCCAGGGTAGACAAACTTCGTATTGCTTTTCCGTGGTCAAGTAACGCACAGATTCCGAGAACTTCTCGATCGCGAATTTTGATTCCTGGTCATTCTCCACAGGTTGAATTCCTATGTGGTCTAGTTTCCACAGTCTTTCTAGATTGAACTCGGCAGCTAACTTTGGGTCCTCAATGTGAGTATCTACTTCGGTGAACTCTTCTGCCGCGGTCGTGCTCATCCTCAACACGGATACCGTGTCAACCAGAACATTTGACTGGGTAGTTTGGACTGTACCGCTCATGCAGTAGCCAAACTTAGTGGGGATCAAGATCACTCCACTCTCTCTTTTAAAACCCGGGTGTACTACATCATAATAATAATCTGCTTCTAACAGTATGTGCACCTCCTTCAAGTCACCTACGGGGTCAGACAGGTAAATACCTTTCCTGCGAAGTGCATGCTCTACTTTGTTAATTCCTACAGATTGATAGTCTGGGAGTTCATCTACCACTACACACTGGAAGAAGTGTTTCTTCTTACGGTAGATGTAAGCAACTTCAACAACTTCGTAGTCTCTACTGTCGGTCACTCCTGTAAAACCTTGCAACCTAAGGGTCTCACTACCTACTACACAGTATTTTAGACCGTCCAGCACCGATCTCTTTATAAAGGATCGTTGTGAGCCCTGGTCTAGGAGTAGCCGACAGACTTGTGTCCTGCCATAACCCTCTATGGGTATCTTGATTGTGGGTAAAATGGTGGTGTCCTTCCTACTGCCTAGCATTAATGTTGGAGTACCCCCTACTTTTTCCTCCCTGACTGGACTACCTGTGGGGCATAACTTGTCAAAGTGATGACCCTCACAGTTGCGACAGGGCCTCAAATAGGAAGCAGTACATTTACCCTGCATACCATGGTCCTTACTCAGACAACCCTTGCACAATTTTAGCTACCTTGCTTGAGCTAATTTGGCTTCATTGGTTTGATATTTGGTACAGCTTAGCCATTTATGCTTGGGATTGTTGCATAGCCTACATGACATTTGTGGTTTCTTTCGTGATTCTTCAACCTTCCCTTTAGAACCTACCATCATATTAATTGAACCCCTTGCTGTTGTCCCTTCTGACCCTCCCACCATCCTACCATTGTTCAATTGTATGTTGCTAATCTCCTTGATAAATCCCTCTTTGAACTCCTCCAAGTTAAAGGTACAAACCTTATCTAGAATAGCTAGAGGTAATTTCTGTCTTAAAATTATGACCAGCATTTCTTGTGAGGTTACCCCCAACGCATCTAATGATCTTGTATGACACTCCATATCTGCCCTAAACTTTGTCAGTTCATCAACCCTGTGCTTAGGCTGTGCTAGGTTCAACAGGGCGTTCACGTGGGCTACTTTGAGCTGGTCAGTGTCTCCATACGTCGCCTGTAATAACCTCACAACACTATCATAATTTTCACCTACAATGGAAAAACCTTCTACCAAATGTAAAGCTTCATCCTCGAGTTGGCCTTTCAGATAATGGAACTTTCGTACATCGTCAAGTTTTGAATCATGCACTGTGGATTTAAAGACGTCCCAAAATGCTAACCACTCGGTCAAGTTTCCCCTGAACTTCGGTAAATTTAATTTGGGCAAGTTGACTTCACGACAGGGGTCTGTCTGCCTGGCAGCGCTGCTAGTCGAGGTTATCTCTACCTTCTTCACCGCCCTTCGCAGTAAATGTATTGCCTTTAAATGGGCGATATCATGGACAGCGCGCTGCTCGTACTCCGCCTGAATATCTGACTCTTCCTCCAAACCTGATACTATACTTTCATTCAGGGTAGCTATCCGATAATAGGTAGTTTGTAGGTATTCCAACTTAGCCTCTAGCTGTGCAGGAGTTGCACCAGCTATAAAGTCGTCCAAATCGGATGTTAGCCTAGTGATGAGACCCCTCAAACCCCCTCTCTGGTTTTTCAAGACTGCGATAGACATAATCATGTTTTTTTTATCTTCTGGTTTACTAGCCATTAAATTAATTACACGAATTAGCCTAACCCTTCGTCAGCCAATACGGACCTCTATAATGTCTCAATCATGAAATATAAGCACACCTTTTAGTAATTGTCATATGTACTTACAATTTCAGTCCACATATGCAATATTACATAACATTAGCCTACCCTTTATAGATTAATGTAATTAAAGTAAAGAGTTAGAAATGACTATATAAACCGCTTACCTTACCACAATACAGTACCACGAGAGTTTGGGATATGAGTAAACAATGAAGGAAATATGAGATGGTAGGTCAGTCATGAGTCAAAGAAAATAGTAAATAATAATAAAATTAGGGAAACAAATGCAGGGTTAACAAAAAAATAAAGAAAAGAAAAAAGAAAAGAGGATAAGTAACTGGGGGAAGGTGATGGGCGGGATACAGAACTTAGGGAGTCGCAGGCTTATTACTCCGGCATCATGCTCTAGCCATCGTTTAGTCATGGCTGTGATCTTGTCATGCAGGATCTTGTTAGTGTCGAGGTCTAGATGGACACCGTCGATGTCAAGATCCTGCGGTTTAGACGAAACCGACAAAAAGCAATGGCGCGTTACGTCTAAGCTAGAGCGCAATGACCGGTTAACCGAATTCCTGATTTTATTATACTGCTCAGCTGGCATTCCCCATACTCTAGAGCGGTATTCTAGGGAAATCAGGATGCATTTCCCTCCCGTGTCCCTCTCGACAGCCAGAGCCAGGTCCCCTAATGCCGCAGCCAGAGCACGGGGTTCGGTGTCGGGGGTTATGTCGTTGCCCCCGATGAGTAAATAGGTGTAGAGGGGCCGGTATAATACTAGCTTACCCCACTCATCGGAGGACTTAAAACTCGTGATTTTAGCCCCCGGCACCCCAAAGTAGCGGAATTGAAATTTCCGATCCCCGGTCGCTCCCCTGTAGTCAACAGGGCCCTGGTCTGCTGCCCTCAGTCGGGTTGCATATGAGTGGCCGAAGATCGCTATGCGATCTACCTCAGCCACTATTTGCACCGGTTTATACCCCAGACCTACACCCCCCGGATCCTTTGATCTACAACCTCCCTTAACATTGCCCTTGCTCATGCCTAACTATGGAAATTTAACTGTGGGCCAAAGTCCCGAGGTCTGGGCACCAATATGGCGGATTTAAGGAAGATAAGTTTACTCTAGGCTACCTAAGACTGAATAGGTCCGCTCATATAATGTAAATAAATAATAATACCGGGAGTGTAACTCACTTATTAAATCACCATAAAATACAGCTAGGCAAGGTGGAAATGCTGATGGAGGTGCTGATAGATGGTAACCAAATGGCTGTTATTCAAACACCATTGGATGTTTACCTTAAGGTGACCACGAGGATGCACCTGAACAATATTGAATAAATGAGGTTAAAGAAAGTTAAATCATGATAATAAGGCTTAGCTGTCAGTCGGTCTGTCTGTAGGATGTAGTTGAGTTTAAGTTAATGATGAGAGCTAGATGAAACCGGAACCAGGATCGCGGCGAACTAAAGAGTGGAGGTGTTGCTTGGATGAAGTATAAAAGTGCTCTGACGCGGTGCGCCACAATCCAAGACGTCATCGTCTTACGCTACGAATCTAGCGGCTACTGCTAAGTTAGTAGCGGATATCTAGCGGTAAATATCGCACCGCTTACATAATATTACAGCATTGTTTATATGATAAATCATATATGCATTCCTAAAGACACTTAAATACTATACTTTCGTATCTATCTATCTATAGATAGATACGAAAGTATAGTATTTAAGTGTCTTTAGGAATGCATATATGATTTATCATATAAACCATGCTGTAATATTATGTAAGCGGTGCGATATTTACTGCTAGATATCCGCTTATTATACTTTCGTATAATAGGCCTTATCTAACTTATTAAGCTTACATACTGTACAAACTGTATCTAGGTAAGATACATAGAAAATGTAGGTTATACCACTGACTATCGTGAATCCACGATAGTTTGAACCAACATCGGGGTGATTACACGCCCTACTATACGCCTATATCCTTTAGATCTAGACCGCAAGGACAACCCCTCGGATCAGGAATCCAGTGATGTCCCCTCCTTGGCCTCTACATCGGAGCAGCCTGTTGACCCGTCTAGCGGACGACCCCGTCGACAGGCAGCCCAAATATCCTCCCAATCTTGGTGAGATAAACTTGCCACCGGGCAATTGTAGATATTGTATCATTCGGTGGCGGGAATATGTCCATACTCCAGTTAGTATGACCAGTATCAATGCTACGTAATCTGGGTTATGGTAGCGCTACGTATCCTATCCATAGAGTTAAGTTGGACGATTCCGTAACCTTCAGTTGAACGTTGCATATTTCGGGACGTTTCCGTAAACTTCAGTTGAACGTTACGTATTTTGGGAAGAATATATTATTCTATGGTTAAATATGGGTAAGTAGTATTATAGTTCCCATATATTATTGTTATTTCTAGTTATTTATTGTTCCCATGTATCTCATCTAAAATAATGGGATATATTTACCACACGCACTGCGCGTGCACCGATCAATCAAGTCACGAGCGAGGGACTCCAGGAGAATCCCTCGACCCCTTCTCTTACCAACCTTTGTCCCAACTACATATCACGTAACTCTGTGTCATAAAATTATTCATTCTATTAGGTGTATTAGCTTCACTATTAATTTCATCCATCATCTTAGTCATATTTAGGAACTTAGAGTAAACATAAGTATTATAAATTAGCCTAGCCTAGCTACTTCCTCCTTTTTTCCTTATCCTACTAACATGAGTTGATCCCTGCTCCATCTGCCATCTTTGACCTCCCCTCAGAGTTAGAACCATAATCAGGTAAGCGTGTTTAATTAATGTGCGTAAAATTAAATACAGGTTCATACTAATTAGTAATTAACCACATACCTCATAATATTTTAATTAAAAAACTAGATAATTACGGAATACGAGGCCCATTCCCTAACTGGTTTATGAGTTATTTAAGTAACCGTAAACTATTTATATTTTTCAATAAAACTTGTTCCGAATACTGGAATATGAAGTATCGTGTCCCACAGGGTTCGGTAGTTGGTCCGGTGTTGTTTAATTTGTTTATTAATGATATTGTAAATTCAAGCACTAAAATTACATATCTACTTTATGCCGATGGTACCAATATTTATCTATCTATCTATCTCTCTATATGCTCAGGCCTAATCCCCATTTTTCCTATTTTTTATTTTTTTATTTTTTATTTTATTTTATTTGTTTTTTCTTGGGGGTGGCCGACCCAAGACAGAGAAAGAACAGGGAAAACCCAAAACAACATAAAACAACGAAAAAACACAGATAAAACACAAATTCACACACAATATTTATCTACAGGGTAATAATATTCTTGAATTATCAAACCAAATGAATGAAGAAATTAGCAAAGTTTCATATTGGATTAAATCCAACAATTTAACGCTCAATCTAGGTAACTCTCATTATTTACGGACTCATTTTAGCTCGAATCAAATTCCCAATATTGTCATTAAAATAGATGAACACATTATTACAAAGTACAAAGGAAATCAAGCAACAACAGATATAGTGACCCTTCTAGGTTGCTTGTCCTCCAAAACACTGAGGATCAAGTGTCCAAACAGTGGTTTAGAGTGGGTAAGGGAACATTGGAAAGGGAATTACTGCCTTGGAACTAATGTCCGTGGCAGGATTAGGAAGTTAGTAGGGGACAGATGGGTTAGTAACTGAGGGGGGGATAAAATAATGTTATTAATTTACAAACGCAGTCAGTCGCGGGTTTGATGCGAGATATTTGTCTAAGCGGATTTTAAATGAATCAACGGTGCTGCAGTCTATAACGTCTGGGGAAGCCCATTCCACAAGTTGACAACTCGATTGAAGAAGAAATTCTTAGATTCGTGTGAGTTAAAAGATTTACCAATAATTTTGCAACCGTTTCCCCGCGTGTAATTAGATTGGTCGATAGTGAAGTACTTACTACAGTTCATATTGTGATGCCTTTGATGATTTTGAACACTTGAATTAAGTCACCTCTTAATCTGCGCTGGGTTAAAGGAAATAGATTTAATTCTCTAAGACGCTCTTCGTATGGTTTGTTCTTTAGGCTAGGTATCATTTTGGTAACTCTACGTTGAACTCTCGTTCTAGCTTGTTTATATCTTTTTGGTAATAAGGGCACCAGGATTGAACGCAGTATTCCAGAAGAGGGCGGACTAAGGAATTGTAAAGGGTTAGGATAACTTCTTTGGATTTATGCTCAAATGACCTGCCTATAAAGCCAATTATTTTGTTTGCCTTCTTAACAACTTCTGAACATTGTTGACTCGGTTTTAGGTTACTCGATATTGTTACTCCCAGATCGGTTTCTCTGTTTACATTCTTAAGCTGAGTGCCATTCATCGAATAGTTTGCTTTCTCATTTAGGTATCCGATATGTAGTACTTTACATTTATCCGCATTGAAACTCATTTGCCAAATTTGGGCCCAACATGACAATTTATCTAGATTGTGTTGCATATCGTCATCTTGTTCTTTTGAGAGTATGCTATTTGCAATTTTTGTATCGTCAGCAAATTTTGAGATTGTACAGGTGAGACCCTCATCTATGTCATTGATGTAAATTAGAAAGAGAATTGGTCCTAGTACCGATTCCTGGGGTACCCCGCTACTTACATTGGTCCATTTAGATGCCTTACCGTTTATGACTACTCTTTGCTTTCTGTCGCTGAGCCAATTTTCTATCCATTTCAACACACCGTCTTGTATTCCATGCGCTTTTAATTTTAGCAGTAAACGTTTGTGGGGAACTTTGTCAAAGGCCTTTTGAAAATCAAGGTATATAATATCTACAGCTTTACTCTCATCGTAGAGGTTGAGGATATCGTGGAAGAAGTCTAAGAGGTTTGTTAAACAGGAACGTTTTTTACGAAAGCCGTGTTGAGTATCTTTAAGTATGTTATTTTCCTCTAAGTGATTTACGAGTCTGTCTCATATGACCGTTTCTAGCATTTTACATACAACTGAGGTTAAGCTAATTGGACGATAGTTACTGGGTAGGGATTTGCTGCCTTTTTTTAATATCGGTGTTACGTTGGCTAGCTTCCACTGATCGGGCATAGTTCCAGACTGCAAGGATTTATTGAATAGTAATGTCAGTGGTTTGGAGAGCTCATCCTAAGCTTCCTTTAGAACTCTAGGCGAGATTGTATCAGGTCCAGGCGTTTTATTTACCTTGAGTTTATCTAAACAATTCAATACTTCTCTCTCTGTAACGGTGATATTGCTTAGAACATCTGAATTATCAATCTGAATCGGCGATGGTGTAGGGATATCACTGAGGTCTTCTGTTGTAAAAACTGATGCAAAGAAGGTATTGAGGGCATTACTCATTTGTACTTCGTCTTTGGTGTATTCTCCATTTTCATCGACTAACGGTCCAACAGTTGAAGTAACTACTTTTTTCTTTCTGATATAACTATAGAATTATTTCGGGTTTGTTTTACTTTGATTCGCAATATGTAACTCTAAGGTCTTTTTACTTTGCTTAATTAACGTTTTGGCTTTGCGTCGTAGCTCTACAAATTTCACCCGTTCTTCGTCATTTTGTGAGGATTTTAATCTATCATTAGCAAATTTTTTAGCAAGCAGGCAGTTTGAAATATCTTTATTCCACCATTTGGGCTTATTATTATGGCCTGGACGCCGTATTTTCGATGGTATGCAGTCTTGCACTGCTTTTAGGTAAGTGGCTTCGAATAACTTCCAAGATGTATTTATTGTCGTTATTGAGCAGGTTAAGGATGCTAAATAGCTAGATTTTACCAACGACAGTGCTAAATGATCTGGAAAACACACATATATGACATAAAATTGAAAATATTTAAAATTACTGGAATAGTTTATAAAACAAGATAATTGTTCAACATCAACTCACTAAAACAAATTTATTTTGCTTTAATTTATCCTTATATTATTTACTGTGCTACTATCTGGGGAGGAGCTAATAAAACTTAATTAGACGCCATATTTCTAGCTCAGAAAACGATATTACGAATTATTACCTATCAATCATATAATGCCCACACTGGACCTATATATAAAGATCTTTGTTTATTGAAATTAAATTATATTCTAAGTTCACAAGTAGTCCGTTTTGTATATATACAGTAGATCTAAATCAATAGTTACTCATGGATGGCAATTTTCAATTAATGACACAATTTTAATACACGAGGAGCCATTACGACTACCTTACTATAGAACAACACATGGACAACGTAGCCTAGATTAGAGGGGCCCGAAATTGTGGAACACATTGAACCATAGACTCCGCATTGAACGAATCTCTTAGACGCTCCAAATCTTTATTTGTATTTAAAACTAATATCAAACAAAGCTTCCTTAATCAATACTAACATCTAATTGCAGTCTCTGAAACCAACAGCTTTGTTTCTATGTATATTTACCTAATCTTTAATTTATTTCAAGCATACTGAGTAGGTCGCATAATTTATCAATTTCAAAATTTAGTAAGAACCACTACAAATTCTTATAGCTTGAATATTGTTTATTACATCTAATAATTGTTGAGGAACTATGTGCTGTTTAGCTTCGTATATTTTATTTATGCCTATATAGCTAGCTAACATGAACTACTTCTTAGCTAGCTGTACGCTGCTCGGGCGGGTGCCCGACCTCGAAAGGGGTTGAAATAGGGGAGCTATCCCCCCGCCAAAGGCGGCTTTCTAGGGCCTTTCCTAGCTGATGCTGAGAGGATTGGGTTCTAGTCATGTGGTGATGGGCTGGTCTATCAGAGTGAGAACTGAGCGATCTCTGCCATACCCATAGCTTACTCTGACTATTCCTTTAACTTATATATTTTCTAGATCTCAAGTGACGGCGTCTTTTCCGTGGATTGACCTCCCAATCTACCAAGATTGGAAGCCAAAGCGTCACATTTTTCCCTTGCCCCTCAACTTTCTCTTCATAATTGCTGAGGGGCACAGGGCCCTGGGTGGGGCTTTGGTTTCCCGGGCGTTTCCGCACCCTCCTGAGCTCCCCGCCATGGAGTGGCTTCGGTCACCCAGGCTTTATTGTGGTCGGCAGGGAGGGTTCTGTGGGGGCGCTCGGTTATGGCCTTGGAATTGCTCGGGGCCTTGGGGCTGTTCGGCCAGGCAGCTTGGGGAACAACAACAACAACGGCTGCTCGCACTCTGGTTGGCTGAGCCGCCTCGCCCGGGTGATAGGTGCCCAAGCAGCTCCTTTGGAAATCTTTATTATCTGTTTTGGCTTTACTTTCTTTGTAATCATGTCCCAGTAATCATGTCCCAGTAATCATGTCCCATTATTGGGTCGTTTACAGGAGTATGAGGCTTGCACCAGAGAAATAATGTTCTCCTTGCCAGATTAGATAAGATGAGAATAAATTAAAGTGATTGATGGGCCGCCAACCTATAAGCATGAGGAAAAGATGTTTGATCAGGCCTGTGTATCACCTGTTCTTAGTCCCGAAACGCAGACTGCTGATTAGTTGCTTGTTTGTCACCACATCTCTGCTAACTTATGTTGTGAATCTGATAAACTTCGGATGCTGTGATCACGTCAGATGCCGGTTGTTGATTGGCTGATGGTTTTTGTACCACAAGTACTATTATCATTATTGTTATTATTAGGGGTTCGACCCCTACGGGGAACCCCTATTGTAGTCATTAAACCTGGTTTTTCATCCAAATTCTTCTTACACGCCGGTTTCGACGCAATAACTCCAGAACCGCTTTTTGGATCGGGATCAAACTTTCACAGGAGGTGCGTTTGTGTATTGGGCAACTTTTGATATGCTAAACATCCGGCATGGTGGCCAAACAGGTCCGTGGCAGTCGATTTCCCGAAAAACTTGACGCCTAAATACCGTCTCTCCCACTCATAGGAAACGACTGGGCTTTGGCATACGGACTCCACTACTAATGCTCCGCAAATGTTATAGAGAAGGTTTTGCTTTTGCACGAGTTTTTTTTTCCGGCAATCTTGAAAAAAACTCAAATTCCACTTAAAATTCCAGATCTTGAAAACTGCGCCGATGATCAAAGCCATGCTTGCGTAGTTGGGTGAGGCTAGCGATTCCGAACGTTTTGATACCAAAAGAATATAAATGGGTGGAATAGTTTGGCCGCAGCATTGAAAACTGTCTATTCTTAAATTACTTTAAACCCGCATTCGCTACCCACACAAAGTTTACCGTCTACAGTCTATAGGCTTCCACGCATCCCCCAGTTTTTCTTAATAACATAGTCACTTTATTATTCAGATCTATAATTTGTTTTGTATTTAACTCTCTCAAAACAGTTCGGGTCCCTACGAATTCCACCAATTATTTAGCCAACCTACCTACACATACCTACCCTACCAAATAATAATGATAATTCAAATTTATTTTTGGTGAATAACAGAGTATTAGCTAAGGTTTTTAACAATTCCTCCCTTTGCCAAATGCTTAGATTAATAACAATGATATGGACCTTTAAAGTGTTGGCAATTGCCCGTGTGACTTGTATTTTAACCCTCCTAAGTGTTACCACAAAAAACCGCTAGATCCTTTCTCAAAAGTCGCTAGCATGTTGCTACATAGTCAAACAATGTTAGAATAATGCTGCAATTCCTAAAGAGTTTTGATTTGTTTGTTTTTCAAATTTTACAATGTATTATAACTAGAATATCTGAAATTTTCAAATTATCCCGAGTAAATGTCTCTAGATTTGAAAAAATGGCTGCTAAACTGAAATAAATATAGCTCTACATCTAGCGGTAATATGTAGCGGTACAACTGGCAACACTGCCTACAACCACCACCTCCCCCCCACCCTCCACAGAGACTCGCACCTACAGTACGTCCTCCCTCTCATCGCCAATAATTATGCTCTGAGGTTTGTATTTGCTTATCTTATCCTGTGTATAAATGTAACCCTTACACATGTTTCTATTAAATAATGACATTAAACAGGATTCATGATTTAAATACAAGGCTAGATATATATCGGAAGTACGTATTTACCTTCGGAAAGCTAAAATATAATGTTAACACATATGGGATAGGGGGGAGGGAGGGAGGTATAAGGGGTGGACCGATGGAAGGGAAGAGAACCCCGATATACAAGATACATAGCTTCATATGCGCGTATTGATCACTTTCATGCTATTATGTATGCATACAGAAGTAGCAGGACACATATGTCAAGAGTGAACACCAATAACTTAATCCATACACAGTAAAAAAGACGGAAATAATATCGTACATACGAAGTGATGGAATGGGGATGGGGGGAGTGTGTATGATATGTAAACAGGACAGTTCGTCGCTAGATAGGCGTGTGTGTTAGTTATCTCTCTCTCTCTCTCTTATTTATCGCTGTCTTCCTTACGATTACGACATACTGTACTAGTGCATGAGAACAGGAAATAGGGAGCCTCGCTCTCTCTCTCACAAATGAGAACATAAGTAAACAGGAGTCTGCAGAGAGCCGATTGGCTATAGGACTCGGTAGCCTATTCCACATATCTACAACTCTGTTACTAAACGAATAGAGGCAGATCCCTTACACACCCAGTCTCTCTCTGTCGCTCATTTGTTTGCACAACAGTACAAATGAGGCAGATCCCTTACAAGATGAATATGGGAATCTGCAGAGAGACAAGTGGCCCACAAAAGGCAGATCCCTTTCACATCCAACCCATTTCGTCCATATGACTATCTGATTTTATCTTGAAATTCTCTATTGTTCTTGATCCCACTATAGCACTAGGTAGCCTATTTCACATATCTACGACTCTGTTACGAGAGAGGCGGATCCCTTACACAGCCAATCTCTCTCATATTTGCACACCGGTACAAATGAGGCAGATCCCTTACACATGCAACCAAAATGAAAATGGGAGTCTGCAGAGAGCCAAGTGGCCCACATAAGGCAGGTCCCTTTCACACTCAACCCATCTCATAAACGTTACCTACGTTGAATACCTACGACGGCCCACTATAGTTTGCACTTCGGAATTGTTACATTCCCATTACAACCTACTTGGACAATCGCTATTCAGGGTCTTGACTCACTTCGACTTCGAGCCAAAGGCACATCACTATCTTCACAATGGCTGACAAAACTATATTAATACTATCCTTCAATATGTCCTTTAATCACCTTAACTATATTAGGACCGAGGATTTTACCCATATTTTCTCACCTCACTATGACAATTATTATGTTCCTTCCAACAACCAACCATACTCCTAAAATCGATTAATGAAATTTACAAACAATATCAGAAACACTTATTCCTTTACATGGGATCAAATCACCTTAATCATATTAGACACGAATAATAAATCCTTAGATAATTATATCACCATGACCGTACTAATAAATAATTATTAGTTCCGCGTTCTTAAATCCCCTTTGCAATATTGTACACAATTACTAAATCAACAGGTATTTATGTCACCTTTACAATACTTGCTGCGTGTCGTCGACAATACCATGTTCAGGGAGTTGTTGGCTCGTGTTGGTCCCAGGGTTCAGACACCTTTGGGGGGGAGGCTTTGACACCTGACAAACGGATAGCCATAACACTCCGCTACTTAGCCACGGGTGATTCGTATCCTAGCCTCCAGTATGCCTTCCGTGTGGCCTGCAACACACTCTCCCTCATCCTTCCGGAAACCTGCAAAGCCATTGTCGCAGAGTAGTAGCCAGAAGTGTTAAGGTGCCCCAAAACACCTGCAGATTGGAGGAGGTAGCCAGCCTCTTCGCCAAACGCTGGGATTTTCACCATGCAGTAGGTGCCATTGACGGGAAACATGTCACCATCAGATGTCCCCCCAATGGAGGCTCTGAGTACTACAATTACAAGGGGTACCATTCCGTCGTCTTCATAGCACTTGTCAACGCAGACTACAAGTTCCTGTACTGTGATGTAGGTGCACATGGTAGCTGCTCAAATGGTGGGATCTTCTCGAGGACAGACATCAGGCCTGCGCTAGATGGCAACCGACTTGGACTCCCGCCCGCTGAACCCCTGCCCAATGACGACCTACCTGTGCCCTACTTTATATTGGGCGACAACGCCTTTCCCATGAGGAGGTGGATCATGAAGCAACACTCAACCCGGAGGCCGTCCGTCTCAGAATGACTGTTTAATTACAGGCTGTCAAGGGCTTACCGCATTGTGGAGAATAATTTGGGATCACATCTGCTAGGTAAGCATTATTAATGTGTGCAACCCAATCTAATCAACACAACCAGTTTACCACTATTTATATGTCCCTAACTTTTCTCCCAACATAAAAGGGGTTGAGATGCATCATCATAACATTTGCCAATCCTATGTATGTTTATAGGCATTTACTCTATGTAACTATTATTAATACATGTCCATAACGTTTCTCTCACTATATCAGGTTCAGGTGCCTTCTCACCACTATTCTTCTCCACCCCCCGCATGTGGAGTCAGTGGTGTTGGCATGCTGCTGCATGCATAACCAAATGAAGATCAGGTACCCCTCCCACCACGCAGCACTGCTTGACGAGGAGCACCCTGGCACACACATCGTCACCCCTGGGGCGTGGAGGTATGGTGAGGGGATGGCCGACCTTGAGAGGCTGACCGGCAATGTGGTGACAGCCCAGGCCAAGCAACAGCGACTGCACCTCACTCAGTACTATGCATCTGCAAGGGGTAGTGCCCCCTGGCAGGATGGCAGGATCTGAAGGTAATATTCATACCTATGACTACCCAAAATATATTATTTCAGATCATTATAGTTTACTTCATTTTATAATATTTTCTTTTGTATTATGTTTCACCAGGTGCGATTTGTTTAAATTAGTTTAATGCGCAACAAGTTACCTCAATCAGTATATGGCCCTCATCATGTAATTTCATATCTTTCGTTATTTTTCTTTTATATTTATTTCATTGTTCAAAGGACTTACATGTTCTTAGTGAACTATAATGCCTCTTTGTATTAGATTCAATTTATTTAAGTTCAATTTCAGTTAAAAGTGTATTATTTATATCTATGGAAACATTTTGCATAGTCACATTACTTTTCACATATGAATGTCATATATGGTAACATTTAATTCAATGTGTACCTTCATTTCAGTTTATGAATTATCATGTTTATTATGTCAATTTCAGTTATTTCCTCTACAGGTTGCTATGTGCTACCATTTATTTAACGCTTGACGTGTAATTAATATTTGATATTATAATTTATTA
The DNA here is from genome assembly GCA_032716605.1 of Paralithodes platypus. Taxonomy (NCBI): domain Eukaryota; kingdom Metazoa; phylum Arthropoda; class Malacostraca; order Decapoda; family Lithodidae; genus Paralithodes; species Paralithodes platypus. The sequence continues at coordinate 30,761,123 of CM064547.1, forward strand.
TTTTCATCTCCAGGGTGGGTTATTAAACAACAGATGGGGTTTCATATGTTTATACAGTATATACAGGAATATATTTTACAAACATATTGCCTTACATGTATACAAACAAATATTATTTATGACATATTAGAATCCATCAGTCTTCTGGGGCATGATTGGGGGTCGACGCCTGATGAGGTTGAGGAGTGTGTAGTGATGGTGAAGGGGGGAAGGGACTTGTGGATGGGAGGGAGAGGTTCATGAATGCCCCAGGGGTGATGGGCCTGCCGGGTGTCATAGGCAGTGCTATGTTCGTCCCATGGGTAGGGGTCAATGAACCCCAGTAATCCACACTCGTCTGCCCCTGTTGGAAGAGTGTGGGTGTTGTGGGAGAAGGTAGCATGGCTGTTTTGGCTGCGAACTGCTGTTGGAGCATGGCAGGCTGTGTCAGTTGTTGCAACGCTTGTTGCAACATGGCCTGCTGCTGCTGTTGGAGGGGTTGTTGTTGCAGGGCATGCTGCTGAGGGATGATGGCCTGCTGAGGGGGACAACCTGCTGAGGTTGGACGACCTGCCGAGGGGGGATGAACTGCTGAGGGAGGGGGACCTGCTGCTGTGCCTGTGCCTGGAGCTGCTCCTTGGGAAAGAAAATGTACCTGCCTAGGTGTGTTTATCTTCCTAGACCTATTCTTGACTCGTGGGGGGACAGCAAGAGGCATGGTGGCATTCGTGGGTTGGTTGTAGTACTGAGATGGTGGCCCGTCGGTGGTAGAGGGTGGAGTGGGAAGGTATGCAGCGCGGGGAGTCCTTTAAAGGGGCTTGGAGGCAGGGGAGATAAGCGTCAGCTGGCCACGCGGCTGCCAGATCGAAAAGCGGTGTTGCCACCACCCACAGTTGACTCGGGAGTTGGAGACCACTCGCGATATGCTCATAGTGACACATAGTTACTCGTAGTGACTCATGGTGAATCGTGGAGATTCGTGTTTAACTCTTGCTTATTTCGTGGTGACTCATGTTCCATAATTTGAAATCACGGTAATTTGAACAACCACTCGCAGTGATTCGCGCTAAATTCGTCATTCACTCGTGGTGACTCGTTGTAGCTCGTATCACACTCGTGGTAAGTCGTGTTGCACTCGTATTTCTTGCATGTTCATTGCAATGTACCACCAGTTGGATCGCCCACTCGTGGTGACTTGTATTGACTTGTGTGCACTCGTACTGACTCGGGCACTTTTTGGCTATGTGGTTTTGTCCGCAAGATGCCGCGAGTGTGCTAGAGTCTTTCACGAGTAGTTTACGAGTCACAACGAGTCAGTACGAGTTACTACGAGTCACTAAGAGTCACAACGAGTGATTGAGAATCACTGATGAATAGTCGGACTCGCGGTCGAAATTTCGTGCAGGGGTGAAATTTTGCCGGACCAGCCCGAGCCACTACGATTGTCCGCGAGTCACACACGAATCGGCCAAGTCACTACGAGTCACTTATTTTGACTGCCAGTCGGTATGCGAGTCCAAAAAAGTGTGGACTCGTGCTCTCACTCGTGAATGTGTGAACTAGGCTTACCTTTCTATTCTTCCTGGGTGACTTATCCTGTTTTTTTGTCTTCTTCTTTTTCTTCTTCGACTTATGGGGATATGGGTGTATATTGGCTGCTACTGGTGTGCCAATTATAGACACTTTTGCTGCTACTGGCATGCCATGTGTTGGGGATGCTACTGGTGTGCCCTGGTTTGCTATACTGGCTGTAGCTGGCGTGCAAGAAGGGGGAGAAGTGACTGCTACAAGGATGACCCTTGTTTTGGCTGCTACTGATGTGCAAGTGCATTTAAGTGTAAGTAATTGCGCATACAGGATTTAATTGTAGCGTGTATTATTTATTTGAATTCGATAAGATCTTGTCTTTTATGTTTTCATGTTGAGTTAAGCATTTTAGTATAAGTAAGATTTGCTGTGAGATGTTTGCTTCTAATTATTATTCAAGTCGAGATAAACAAATTTAGTCTCTCTCTTCGCATTCCTTTTGGCAGCCATTATCACAGTATACTCATTGTAACTCAAACATTACACACACGCTACACATGCACTTTCTTAGATGATTGTTTACTTTGCCAGCCGTGCCTGCTCTGTACCAATGCATAAGGTTGCCCACCCCCACACATCACTCGATCTTTAGGACTAAGCTTTTTCTATATTAGATTTTTAGTATGTCCTTGATCAATTAGGATCCCTTTTAGGAGTGCAGGAGGTGAGCTCTGACTGAAGGTAGTTCTTTCAAGGGATCAAGGTTGATTAGAAATATTTGGTGTACTGTTAGTGAGAGGGCAGAGTATATCTATAGCTTGTGTATGGCTCCAGTTTCCCTGAGTTTCTGGGCTAGTTGATATCTCCCGGGCTCACTAACAGGACCCCGTGACATGTTGTCATTTTAGGACAACTTCTCATATTATTTTAGGACAACTTCTCATATTATTAGTTAGTTATTAGGGTTTCACTGTGGCACAGTAGGCTCAGTGTGGGAGGAGCATGGTGAACAGCTAGGATGGTATGCATTCGTAGCACTGCCGAAGAATACAATAGCCTAGTATTCCGGAGTGCAGGTGTTGCCAGCGAAACTTCTTTACTTTAGCACAAACTATATGTCCATTTAGTTTGAATATCCGCTCCAGCATTGCCATTCAGTGCTGGTATTTGTTTTTGTGAGTTGTTCACTTGGTAATTATTCTTGGATACTCCTGACAATTTGAGTCGGAGTATGCCCAGGGGTAGTTGTTGCACCTAAACCCCTAGAGAGCCTGGACTGCGTTGTAATGGTGCTCTGTCTATTGTGCTACAAGGGCTGCTTTGAAAGGAGATGAAATTGCTGTCAAATTATCATTATATTTTTATTTTTGTCTCCAAAGCAACATAGTGCGAAGCATAACAATATATATACAGGGTGGCACTGAATCCGGTTACCCACCTGCCAGACATTGGCAATGCTGCCTCTCGATATATTTGTATAGCGAAGAGGTAGTCTGCGTGAACTGCTTACTTGATATTGTATAATAACAAACATTATCTTCACAATCATTGCGTACATTAATTGCCTTACAGTATATATTACGCCATTAACCCTTAATTAGCGGCGAGCAACATAAGTCGAGTTAAATAAAGCTGGACTATGTGGCGGCGCTCGACATAGGTCGAGTGGCAATTTCAGCACGTAATGTGGCTGAGAGAGAGAGACAAGTGGTGGCAGGAGACTAGCGAGCGTATGACTGCTCCAGACCACCGCGGCGAACCTACTGACACAAATCTCAGCTCCCTCCTCCCTCTCTCACTCGCTACATACTCAATTATGTACTGAAAGTACCGAATTACCTGCTTTTTGCACTCGCGTTGCACGGTTATTGCAAGAAAACTATCCATCATACAAGGATCGTTATGGTGTCATTCGAAAGCTCTGTTTATGCCCTTTCAGGGATAGGTACTTGTTTTACGTTCTGGGTCTTATTTAGGCATGAAAATGATCACGTAAACAGCCCTATTTTGGCTAAAAACACCCCGCTGTGCGGTACACATAAATAAACCGCATAGGCCGCTCGTAAGGTGTTAAATGCAGAATAGATAGTAGAAGCTTCTTGTATTTTAAAGTTGTAGCACAAATAAGCTTATATGAATAATGATGAGTATATGACAAATTATGCAAAGTATTAGTTTATTATCTTTTTAATTTAGGCGGGTTTCGATTATTTCTTAAAATTTTCCACAGTTGATAGCAATTGTATGACGTGGAAAATTATGTCCAGAACACGATGATATTTGTAAAATAGTTGTAAATTTAACTTTTTTCAATATATCAACCTTATAATATAGCCTACTCTGACAGTGTGTGACGTGATAATTATTGACATGTATTTTTTACATCAACCAAACTACTTCCGCAAGGGCAGTAATACATAAAGCTAGGTAAGCGAAATACTAATGGAAGAACGGGTGGATGGGTAGTTGGTGGAGATTCTGACGGGCATATTAGTGAATGTGAGAAGTGTTTTGGATAGATGAATTGATAAATAATTAGAGAAACAGTGGGTGCCCTGCAAGATTTGTGTAGATAATTCCAAAATAGAAAATTATGTCATTATACTCAGTAAGAAAACTATTATATTTTATTGATACATATTTTTTTTTTCACATTTCGGTGCAGCTATTGGACCTGAAAGTCAGAATGTTTGCGTATTTTGTCATTAACCCAATGTTCCTTCTATACGAAAAGGATACGGAAAATAGAATGCTTTGGGTACCCATGATGAAAAATTGTATCACTATTTTAAATCGACTTTAAAAAAAGTCTGTATATCACTTTATCTTAAAGATAAACAAATATATTAACAAAAAGGGGCAAGAATATAAACAATAATTCTAATTACCACATGGAGACAAAGAATCCTATAGAAGGGTAGAAGAGTCTGTCTGAAGTATTGATGCAATGCTTCATCATACACTCATTAGATTTTCCCTTTTCTATATCCCTTAGAAGGATATGTGGATTGAAATAGACAAAACACGTAAAAATCTCTCAAAGTAGGCTACACAGAGTATATTGGTGTAGTGTTTCAGTTTTACTCAAGTTTTTCCTTTAAATGAAAAGAATAGGGAAAAATTCAGAGCCACCACAAATTATTTTGTTACTTTAATCACCTTTTCATGATGATGCGTTGAATACGAGGTGTTGTGTTTTCCTGTAATATTCTGTAATATCCACCACGGGCGGATAGAGAAAACTACCGAGGATTATTATCTTTGCGTCTGTTTGAAATATTGAATTGATACCATTCTTCAGCATACACTATTTACTTTCTTCCCTAACCCCTTCTTTTATAGTGAACACTGGATTAAAATTACAAGAACATGTAAGAATGCTGGCTCGATAATTATGGTATAAAATATTGCAACAAAGCATATCAATAGAATATTTTTCTTCAAAATTATGCAATCTATAATTTCTGGAAGAATTTAAAAACTCGCAGGACACGCTGTATAGAACATAATTAATACAAAGATTAAAGATACACCGTGCCTCCCTTGGCCCCACACAATGGCATGGCCCAGTCGTACTGAGCTCTTGGCAATGGTGGCATTGCCACGAGGATGGCTATCCCTAGTCTTTGCTTGAGCCACAGAGTTTCCAATTGTTCTTCTGCAACTGCTCTGATTTTGCAGCCATTTTCATTCACCATATTGAGGATGATAGGGCCAAAGACATCTGATGTTTCGAAAGCTAGAGGCTCGAATTGATGATGTCTGGCAAGGACTTGGTATTTTTTTGCTTTCTATTTTCTGCCATCCAGGCTGCTTCACCTGCTTCTTTGGCACTTCTGGTAATGTTGGTCATTGAGAGAGTGTAAACACACATGCCATCCCACACGAGGCACCGACCATTCTTGTAAGGGAAGGTGGTCATCCTATCTGGCTGTTTGCTGTCATTTCTGGCAAGCCCAGGTGGTTCAAGGATTGATGCACAGTTAGCACTCTGCAGGGCCAGTTTTATAAATTCTTTAATGCTGAGTGTCTTGGCAGGCGGCCTGTGATGTGACTACACGACAGGGAACGTTGACCTTAATCATCCATCAATGCATCAAACTAGCAGGTGTGTGGGTGGCAAACTGATGCAACCACTTTAAGCGCGATGATGACCTGGAGCGTTTCAGCATCCAAGTGAATTCCAAGAGGTGAGATAGGGATGGCATGTAACCATAAGCCACTCTCTAAACGGGCGACTGCCTGGAGGCGTGCTTAAGCAACCTGGTCCGCATTTGTAAGGAGACTCTCTTTTGTGATCTTCGCCTAGAATTAGATGGTAATCTTTGCCAAGATGGTATCCCACGCTTTCTTCTTGCTACTGGAGGTACCCTGAGGCTCTTCCTCTGCTCCTATACTTTCCTTCCAGGTGTTAATCGCTTCAGCTAAGTCCTCAATAAGTAAGATTCCGGGTTGAAAAGAAAGGATGGATACCACGAGGTTGTTGGTTGCGATAAGGGAGGAGATAAAAGCAGGGAAGTTAATATATATGGCTTTTCGTATCCCCACCCTTCCATCCTACCCGGCCTGTACTGAGCTTCAGGCTGTTTCCAGTGTACCTAGTAAAATACAATAAATTGTTATACACGCTCTCGTGAGGGCCCACGAATGTACCTTGAATGTGGTTTTGTAATACTTTCAATGATGGACAGTTATTACAAACAGCTATGATTTTTTTTATCTTACAAATAAAAATGATATATAGAGTATTCGCATTCCTATATGTATATATATATATATATATATATATATATATATATATATATATATATATATATATATATATATTGAGTATATATAACAAATACACGTGAGCCACTAAATGTTTCTAATCTCTCAGTGGGGTTCGAACCGCCGACCGTCAGGACGGTAGCCGACGTTTTAATCAACTACACCACTTGGTGTAGTTGATTAAAACGTCGGCTATCGTCCTGACGGTCGGCAATTATTTTACCATGTTGTTATCAAGATATTTCAATTATGTAAATTACAAAATGATTATAGACATATTAGCTCACTTCGGACCTGCTGGAATCTATTTGACATGCAAGAGTCATTACAGCGCTGTGGGGAAGTACACTATATATAACCTTCAATACCTCCTAAACGGTAGAGAATAAGATTCTTTATTATTGAAAATCGTATTCTTAGAATCATCTGTATATTCATATACTGAAGTTCTGCACGCGTGTTTTGGGACATCTTATATACAGTATATAATTATACTGTATATATATATTATATGTATATATATATATATATATATATATATATATATATATATATATATATATATATATATATATTTATATATATATTAGCAGGGCAATGAGAAAAAACACGTGTAACATTTTGATTTATTCGAATTTTCGGCAGCTTCATGCAGCATCCTCAGGAAGGGTTCACGGCAGATCCTAAAAATTGATATTAACTCTCATTAAAAAAATGGATCACCAATTGTCATACATTGTTAAAAACTATGAGTTGAGCTAAAACGCAATATATTGATTCTACAATCAAGGAAAACGGCTTTATATTAAAGAGAACCAATGGCTAAACCGCGTCCAAGTATTTATGTGATTAATTATACAGTGCGGAGAATGCAAGCTTATTAAAATTAGATATATTGTTTTATAGTGATCAGCTAATAACAACTTCATGTATCTAAAGTAATTAACTGCTAAAACTACCCAAATATTTAAACTTTCTGTTACTTCACATGGCAATTTATTATACGTAAACACATTGAAAGAACGAAGATAAATTATCTAAAAAAATACTGTACCTGACTGTATGCTAAATTCCTTAAATGCACAAGGAGAACGGTGAATTCTTATCAGTTTATCATAAAACATGAACTATATTTCAGATCTTATCCGTAAATCTATTAGTTAGTTAAAATAGGACTTCAGAGGCTATCAACCCTATTGAATAATTAAGCCAGCACAATGTAAGTCAAGAATAACGACAGGAGAACTCCAGTCCTTTCCTCCGCAAATCGTAGGTACGAGCTTCATACATAGAAAAGATAATCTACGGCTAAACAGCTTTTAAGTTTCTATGCACCTTACTAAACTATTTTTATATTTTTTAGCAAAATTCACATGTAATGGGAAGAAATTGTACTCCCCCCTTTTGGTGTGTAACAGGGAGACATGTACTTTCCCTTTTAGTATCTTTTGTAAGGTTTGGCTTAACTGTAAGACTTTTTCCCCTTCATTCACTCTTCCCTATATTTAAGGGAAATGTATCTTTTAACTCCCTCCGACATATTATGTTCCAATAAGTCCAAGGAGGCGCTTGACAAGTATTTTGGGTCTTGAATTTGGCTCATGAGTGTTGTCGAAGCCTTACATTATTCGCGATTTCCATCCACCAGAATGCTGTTTATTGTGATGTATCATATATCAATGGAAAGAGGAATATTTATAGTACATGATAAAATAAAAAAAAATGTAAATAAATCGAAATATGAAAGTGTAAATGAGTCCGGAATACAATTATTTCCCATGCAATTGTCTTCACACCATCCTAGCTCTAAATTGTGAGCGATGACCATATATTTTTTTTCCTCAAATAATAGTACTTTTTCTCCTCTTTCCAAATCTGAAAACAGAAATTGTTTATCTTCAATAGTTCTCAATTAGTGACCGAAAAAAAAAAATATATGATTTTGATTTATATGGTTTATAACATTTTCAATTTATTTCGTTGCTACGAAGTGTATGGTTTTAAATTTAGGCTGTATGAATACGGCAAATAATGCTGATGAGTATAAAACAAACTAGAAGTTCCTAGGACAAATACTTTTTGCGCTATGAATATTTGAAATGAAGAGCCAAAATGCGAATATTTACGCTTCACCCATCTCTGTTCCGGCGATGCTAGCCGGGTTCCGTGCTGTTCCCCACCTCGTGGTTGCGTTATTTGCTCGGATACGTATATAACTGTATATATCACCGGAATCGGAAAATTTTGCTCTTTCCAATGGTGAAAACAAAAATAATATAGCATAATTGGTTCGCGAGCTATGCACAATTGTTTCCATGCAGTGACCGAAAACAAAAAAAATCTGATTTTGATTGATATGGTTTATATCATTTTCGATTTATTTCGTTGCTACGAAGTGTATGGTTTTAAATTTAGGCTGAAAGAATACGGCAAATAATGCTAATGAGTATAAAATAAACTAGAAGTTCCTAGGACAAATACTTTTTGCGCTATGAATATTTGAAATGAAGAGCCAAAATGCGAATATTTACGCTTCACCCGTCTCTGTTCCGGCGATGCTAGCCGGGTTCCGAGCTGTTCCCCACCTCGTGGTTGCGTTATTTGGTCGGATACGTATATAACTGTATATATCACCGGAATCGGAAAATTGTGCTCTTTCCAATGGTGAAAAAAAATATAGAGTAATTGGTTCGTGAGCTATGCGCAATTGTTTCCATGCATTGTTATTGTTATGAAAATATATGAGAATGTTTATACAGTTGTATATCTTTGCCACAATATACACCCTTTCCAACGAGAAGGGAAATGGCTCCTGGGTTGACACTGAAAAAACAAAATAAGAAAGCCAGGTAATCTTCAGGTAATAAATTCAGAAATAATTCTATTGTACACGTAAATAAAATAAAGTAATGTATATATATATATATATATATATATATACAGTATATATATATATAGACAGTATATATATATATATATATATATATATATATATATATATATATATATATATATATATATATATATATATATATATAAATTATATATATATACAAGGTGTCAAACAAAATATAAAGAATGGTAAATGGTAATGGTAATGTATGTGTCTGGATATATTTATATATATATATATATATATATATATATATATATATATATATATATATATATATATATATATATATATATATGGTGTCAAACCAGAGAAATATGTGCAAATTTCCAAGCCACCCAAAGAGGTACTGCACTGGACTCGTTATTTTTTTAGAGTGGTTTCCCCAGGAGGCCTATATCCACTGTAGTGCAAAATGTAGTAGAAATTGATTTTTTTTTTTTTTTTTTTTTTTATGATGATGATGATGATGATGATGGTGATGATGATGGGTGAATGAAGGTGGGCCCCGAACCTCGGAAGTGATGATTGAATGAATGAATGAATTATATATGGGGGGAGGGGGGTATAATGGGGGAAGAGGGGGAGGGTGTATAATGGGGGAGGGAGGGGGCATAACTTAGATAAATACATAAATACGAATTATATATATATATATATATATATATATATATATATATATATATATATATATATTATATCAATCTACGATTAGAAAAATAAAATAAAATACAAATAAAAAATAACCCTCCCCCACCCCCCAAAAAAAAATATATATATATAATATATATATATATATATATATATATATATATATACATATATATATATGGGGGAGGGGGGGAGGGAGGTATAATGGGGGAGGGAGGGGGGTATAATGGGGGGGGGAGGGAGGGGGAGAGGGCATAACATAGATAAATACATAAACACAAATTATATTATATATATATATATATATATATATATATATATATATATATATATATATATTATATCAATCTACAATTAGAAAAATAAAATAAAAATAAAAAATAACCCTCCCCCACCACCCAAAAAAAAATAAAATAAAAACAAAATTATATATATATATATATATATATAATATATATATATATATATATGGGGGGAGGGGGGGGAGGGGAGGGGAGGGAGGGAGGTATAATGGGGGGGGGAGGGGGGAGGGGGAGGGAGGG